>JAFFZR010007680.1:0-29131 GCA_018397195.1 Lethrus apterus | reverse complement strand
AATTCTTCCACAAAATGCCGGTAAATTTACTGCTGACTGTTATCAAAATGATCCTACGAATGTAATGTACAAACGCCGAATAGAGATCTAGTTGTGTCATCTCGTAGACTATAGCTATACTAAATATTACAGACTTCTGTTTACCGTCCTTTTAAAAGGACACTAGTAACATTTGGGTTAAAAGGGTGGTTTCCGAGAAGACGGAGTGATGGAAATTGCTTTTAAAAATGAAAATTACAATTAGACACTTTTTTAAAAAGATGTAGGAAAACATATTAATTAAAAAACTCAATAAATATATTTATCAAAATATGGGTGTGATTTTTGGCAAGTCTGAGTGTATTTTAAAATTTAAAATCAACGATAATGAATATTTGAACATTAATTAGCATGGAATAATGGTTGCAACGTTCAAAATAAGTATTTAATCGCTTAATTATATTTTAAAAATTATAATTCTAAAGATAAATATTTTAAGAAAGAATTAGCGTGGCGTAATAGTTGACAGTCTGAACGAAATACGCTTGCTTGGTCAGACCAGTGACTGAGAAAATCGGAATTGAAAAGATAAGACGTAATTGGGAATGTAATTTGAAATTCCGTTAAGAATAATGATGTTGAATCTACAGAATTATGTAATATTCCTATAGTGTAAAATAGGACTATGGGCTGACTTATGGAGTGAAAGGAAATTGAGTTTAGATGGAATGTTATGACAACCGAGTAAATAGTATTATATAAAATAAAGAGAATGAAGGCTTAAGCTGTTTGAACAGTAAAGTAACAGATCGACATGGCATACAGACACAATAAACTTAAGTAAATCTGACAGTCAGCCAATACAAGAGGTGAAGAAGAGATAAAAGACAAAGATATAGAAAAAAACGGATTGTGTATAAAATAAGTTGTGCAAAAATGCAATGGGGCGAAATGGGAGATGAGATAAATCGAAAATATTTTGAAGTGAAGAGTTGACGATAGGAGGAAAGTTTCGTACCAAGACTTATGGATCGAGGATTGAATATATAGGATTTATTTATTTGGGTTGCGTATGGAATATGTTGATGATGACGATACTTCGATTATTTGATAAAGGAGTAACCGTTTTGGATGCAGGAGAGAACAAGAGTCGAAAAGCGTTAAAAATTGCAGAAAGAGCGAGCGATAGTATTGTAAATAGATATTGAGGAAAATGCTGTTTGGGAAAAACAAATAAATAATTATTTTGAATGCTTATTGTAATAAATGTCCATTTCTTAAATCCAGCTAAACTGGTTTGATTTTCTAGATAAACGATTTAACAAAATACACAATTTCTAAAATTGTTAAATATTTTATTAACTTGAACGGATTTATACAACTATTTGATCAACATTACCCATCGTGTAATTGCATAAACTGTAAATTGTAATATAATCGCGATCCTATTTATCGGATCGATATAATCGAATGAATTAATTTAACAGTGGTAATAATGTATTGTCGTTTACTATTGGTTGAACGAGGGGGGGGAGGTGACCTAGTGTGTAGTTAGTCTCGTAACAAAATACCCCCGCCGTCGATAGCTCGTTAGTGGATCAGGTCGAATGTCAAAGGTTTTCAGTTCCCTATAATTAGTTCGGAGCGTTGCCACGAGCGCCGCTGTCAAACTGAACCATAAGCTGAATATATATAATACATACGCATACGCATACACAAATACACATATGCATATAAACATACATCTAACCCTAGCTGTTTTATAATTTATGTTCTATTTTACTCCGGTTTATTAATTTATCATGCGTGGCAATTTGGAGACACTAACGACCACCCAATTATAATCTAATAAATTGAATGTTTTTTACGTGTATTAAAAGCATTTTTTCTGTGTTTTTGAACTACTGATGCATAAATCATTGTGACATTGCTTGAAAAATAATCATTAAAAATTAAAATAATGAAATTATTCATGATGAATTATTTTTATTTTATTCTTTATTCAAAATTGTCTTAGACTTTCAGTAAGTACCTGATACGGTCAATATTATAATTTTATTAACATACATATATTTAAAACAAATAAATTTAGATAAATTGTGAATATTGTTCGTTCGAAATGATATCACACTCTATTTCCCCAATCGATCGTAAAGCAAATTAACTAAAATTAATGATACGATATATAAAACCATTACAAGAGTTTGTCCGCCTTCTAGTTAATCATGTTACCGAGTCCGGCGATTTTCCCACCATCGATTGAAATATTCCTAGGCTCGAAAAGCCAAGCTACTCGCCTTTAATTATTTTGAGAACATGAGCATTTATCGAACGACTAATTGCCTTCGAAAAACGAAACACGACTTTTACGTCTGTGTGGTTGTTGATACGTATATTCCACAGACATGAAGGTCAACTAGACTGCTGATGAACGTACTTTACAAAGAAAGTTACAAGTAATTTAATCGTACTATTATTGTCTGATTAGTTATATAAATGAAAGTGGGATGATCATTTAATTGGAGATTTATTAGTTGGTTTATTATACTTGTTATAATTGTTAGTATAAGGTATACGTAATACACTAATATCAACAGAATCTTCTTGTCTGTTGAATGCTCATACTTTTACTATTGCTTCAGACGTTTTCATAATACAAGTTCTTGGCAATGTAAGTTAAATATTAAGTCAATTTTCATTTGTATTATTTAGATGTCGGCTATAAGAAACACACACATGAGCATCAAAAATAGACTGTACATCGTAAGTATTAACGTCACTTTAAGTCACTTGACGGACTTGACAGCGAGAAGTTATAAAAAATGGGCCATGGTTTCGGGGGATTATTTAAATTGCGAGTTATTATTACCTACAGGTTCTCACCTTTTGAAAAAAGGGCATTTGCCAAAGTCATCTCACACGGGTTTCCAAACACATTGCGTCTTGTGATTGGGTATTTGGTTTACGATCAAGTTGAATCCCTCCACAAAAAAATGATGCCTAAAATTCCCAAAGAATTCGAAAATGATAAACATAAATGAACTATTGTAGTTATAATTGTAAAATATAAGTAGATTTCTAACAGTAGATACTTGGATCATAATGAATTTATGTTTCTTCTTATTATCTTTTATAATATTTCCAACCATTCCTACCATGCATTCATGCATACGTATATTTCCCCTTGTAGGTCGTAAATTTTATCTCATTTGAAGAAATCAAACATCTTCCGCGCATTTGTGGTCTAGCACCTTCTTCTGTATCATCTCAGTTATCATTAATCTCTCGCTTTCGTACGGATTTATACTTTAATACTTGTAATAGTTAAATACATCAACTCTTTGTCTTTTTAATTCTTTTATTAGTAGATTAGTTGAGGACCTAAACCTTTTACTTCATAAAATTCTGTTTCATACAACAATAAATTTACATTTTATAAATGTTATATATTTTTTAATTTTTTTTTTATCTTTTATTCCATAATTCCATTTTACGTTTCCACTTCACGTTATTCTTAAATATGTTTAAATGTGTAATTCTGTAATAATTTTCCAGTTTAACCTAGAGCTTTTCCACTTTCTTTCTTTTTTTCTCGACACCATTACATATTAATTTTTTTAAAGGCAAATTCGTTACGATTTGATCCAAATGATGTCATAGTGAGTACAGATTGTTAAGTTACCAATCTGATCAGTATTTACCATTCTGCGATTATTACACATGAAAAATGTATATATCGTTATTTGGCAGAATAAGTAATTCCATAAATTTGCTAATTTTTTAAAAAATAATGCATCAAAATGCCTGTCTTTTTATTCTTGAACAAGCAACTATTAAAAAACTTGAGCAATAAAAATATATTTATTTCAACATTCAAATAATAAATTAAATAATAGTTACTATATTAAAGGGATATAAGTACTAAGTAGAATATACAAGGTTAGTCAAAATTATGGAATGGGCGGTTTATTTCCGTAAATATGAATTTATAACAAAATGTTTTTAATAGAAGTTATTTTACTAATTATTCTCCATTTCTTAGCCTACTCGTTGTTTTTGTATGTCAACGCATTTCCATGGAAACTTTTGTTTGTTTTTTTTTTAATGGCAACCAAATGATTTTTTTGCTGTTTTTTATTCCCCTTTTTTTAATGAATTGACTTGATATTTTTTTTCATATGCTTTACTAGCAAAATTTTGGAGAAAATGCTTAAAATACTTTATTCACTCAAATAATATTTAACTCAAATTAAATGTTCAAACTGAAGACTACCTGCAGCTGGGCAATAAACTAATCTATCAAAAAAATTACGCAACGTATTTTGCAGCCAGTTAGGTGGTATTTCTTCAATTTCTTGCCTGATTCTTGATTCCAGGTCTTACACCCCAGAGGAAAAAATCTAGGGGACTCAAATCAGGCGACCTAGCAGGCCATTCAATAAATCCCCGGCGTCCTATCCTATTGCGTGATCACATTGTGCCTGATATTGCATATTTATTTCCGGATAAAGATTGACAAGGAATGCCAAACCGCAATGTTTGGTTTCAACAAGCCGGCGCTCCACCACATTATTGAGTTGATGTTCGCCTGATTCTGAATAACATCTTTCCAGGTCGTTGGTTAGGACGTCCGGGATATATTGAATGGCCGACGTCGCGTGATTTGAGTCCGTTGCGTAATTTTTGTGATAGATTAGGTTATTGTCGACCTGCCTGAGTGAGAACCTGAGTGAATAAAGTATTTTGAGCATTTTCTCTAAAATTTTCTCATTAAAGCATATGAAAAAAATATCAAGTCACTTCAAGAAAAAAAATATATAATAAAAATCAGCAAAAAAAATCACTTGGTTGCCATTTAACATCTAAAAACAACAAAAAAAAGTTTCCATGGAAATGCGTTGACATACAAAAACAACGAGTAGGCTAAGAAATGGAGAATAATTAGTAAAAAAACTTCTATTAAAGACATTTTGTTTGTGAAATAAACCGCCCATTCCCATACTTTGACTAACCCTGTATAAACTTGAAGGCATATTATTTTTGAAAACACAATTTCTTCTTTAAAAGTACATTGCATAAATACGATTAAATCTCAACTTTCAAAAGAACGTTAGAACTATAGGTAATCTGTTCTACATTAAATATAATACATAAAATTTCAGCGAAATTTTACATAATTGAAAACATTGAAATTTAGAAAGCAATGTCGTCACGTTTTATGCTTTAAGATATTAGGATAATTTTCATTTAAACAAGGTAATATAATTTGATATTTCATATATTTTGCAAGCGTGTGTGAAAAGTACAAGTATAAGAAAATTGTGACTAAAACTCTTAATCCGCATGAGAAGAAATTATTTTTCGTTTCATATATTGTTGGGCTATTCTTGCATATATCCCATTAACTAACAATAAGTAAAAACTATTATAAATCAATAAATTGAAAGCGTTGTTGATAATTTAACAGATTATACCTTTTTTTCTACAATGGATTTTTAAATGAATCACTCGAATTTTACCATCAAACTGAACACGTTTGAACACGGCGGATCCAGTTGTCCTCGCCGAAGATGGCAAAAATATTCCGAGCCAATTCCGTTGCGGATTTCGCAATAAGTTATTTTACATTTCTTCGTCAAATTCCAGCGTGCAAAATTCAACGAAAAAATATTTATGCCTTTTTAATTAAAAATAAAACACGATCGTCTGAGGTTGGGATCGTGTGCGAGTGAACGAAGAGGGGTGAAGAGAGAAGGAACACGCGGACCAGCAATTTTTTCACCATGAATCGTTTCCCGTACACACACACACACACACACACACACACAACACTTGCACATTGTTTCGCGCGTTCTTCTTATTCTTCTTGTTCTCGGCGCACCGTCAGACCGAACCCCCCATATCTTGATGCCAACCGGCGCAAAATTATACGTTACGTACGAAAATATTATAATAAATTCCGATAATTATCATTATTAAACACTGAAACTACGTTTTATTATATTTGTTTATAATTTTTCAAAGGCAAAATATGCAATTTTCCGGTAGTCAATATTTGTCATGAGGTATTAATCAATTTTACGCACATTTAACCTTGTTATTTCCCGATATGTATGTACAGCACTAATAGTGTTCGCTTTTAAAAGAAAACCAACTATTGAAGCAACATGTTTAAGACTGTTTCAAAAATTACACGTTGGAACAGTTTATTGCACTTAATGATTAATTTAACAAACATTTTCTCTTTTTAATCTTCCGATTCTTTTAATGCAATTTCTATCAAACGAATATATATTTTTTAATTATTAATCTTGAGTTCCTCCATTTAAATAATGGATTCCGTTAGCATGAACTTTCATTCAAAGTTATTTGTTTATTAAGACCAGATCACATAAATTATAATATTTGTTCTGATTTCTAACATTTTCTCGTGATAATTTTTCTCTCCATATGCATTTCAGCGTCTACTGTTAAAAATGGTAACGTAATAAGACCTCGGATAATTGTTAGGGGGATCCATTGTCATCTATCATACGCGCGCGTTAAATCGCATTTAATGTTCAAATAAAACAACATTCAAATATTTTAACCATAACTACTAAAAGTTCGAGTTTTACCGACGGCTCTGGAAAAGACGCACGTTTTTTCCCGTTGTAAATTACAGCTTAATAATTGAATGGCGATCGGGTTTCGTTATTGCAATATTGGAAAGGGAACATCATCATTGCGTGAGCGTGTGTGGAAAATTTTACTGCTTGATAATTAATTCTAAACGCATCTAGAAAAACCGCTATATTAATTAATTATTTAATTTGTTGATGTACTTTAATATACTTCCTTAATTGAAGTTCAGTTACATTTATTAAATTACATTTGTAATCATTAATCAGTTTTGCCATGTTCACTTGACTTCATACCTTCTATGGATGGAATTTAAATGAGTGGTTTTGTCGATTAAAATTTATGTATTATATTATCGAGAATTATCCACATGATGACGTGGACCAATGATATTTTAAAACTAAGATCACATGCACCAATCAGAACAATCTTATAGTGAAAAGATTCTTGGTGCTTTTCTTGCCGCTACGTCATAGTTTTGCCATGACAACTTTAAAAATACATTAAATGTCATTTTGACAAATGTCAGTGTTATAATTCATTCGGATAATTCTCCAACCAAAGAGCATTCGTGCTCAACTTTTGTCTGGCAAGATTTTGATTTTTTTATTCGCAATGATTGCTGAAGGCAATTAAACGAGACCAATTCGACGAAAAGAGTCCGAGCGCGTAGCGCGAGGGCTCTTTTCCAAAGAAATTGGTCGAGCAACCATTGCTCATACAAAATAAAAATCTTTCCGGCAAAAGTCGAGCACTCATGCTCATACGTATGAAAAGAACATGCAAATACAGCCTGTTCACGGGAACATTCTACAATAGCTAACTTTTTTATTTAAAGCGATAGAAACTTAGTTAAATGGACAAAGTTTAAGTAGCTTGCAATGCGTATTTCGCGCAGTAAATTATAAAACAAAAGAACATCGCGTTGCTAAGATACAAGCATAACGATTACTTTTTTAAGTTGAACAGCCTGTATATTTTTATATTTTTAAGTTGCTCTGGTCGCCTGCTATAATTAATTATAAGACAATTTTCCTCTAAAACCACTTTTAAAGGAGTTTTGGAGAAAATAATTTTGCAAATTCCATTATAATTATAATAGTGGTAAATAAATAATTTATAATACATTTATTTTATTGTTATTGATGTGAGATGCATAAGACATATTGGTGCCATCCGAAGGATAAAAAATATTTGTAAAACATATTGTTGCAAGGAGAGGATCGATATTATTTTATTACTTTTTTTAACTCTTTAACTAGCGATCCTAGAGAAAAATTGTTTTATAATTAATTATAGCAGGCAACTTAAAAATATAAATTTCTTTTTTTAAAGAATGTTTCCATAGTGAATAAATAACAAACGTCAAATATATTTATTACCCGACGAAGATCACGAAACATATTTTTATATTTTCTTAATTTTGTGTGTCGTAATAAATATATTTTATTGCACAACTTGCGTTTTATTGGTTGCACGCCCAAGAAAGAAAAAAAACAGATAAGTATTCTATCAACCAAGAATTTGACACTAATAATATAAAAATATACAGGCTGTTCAATTTAAAAAATCAATCGTTATGCTTGTATCTTAGCAACGCGATGTTCTTTTGTTTTAAAATGTATTGCGCGAAATGCGCATTGCAAGGTACTTAAACTTTGTCCATTTAACCAAGTTTGTATATCTTTAAATAAAAAAGTTAGCTACTGTAGAATGTTCCCGTGAACAGGCTGTATATTATACAGATGTCACATTAGTGCGATATTCTCCGATTGTTATGCAAAAAATATTTTAGGAAAAAAGTTTTTTGAATTTATGGTCTCTACATTTACTCATTTATACGGAGTGTTTCGTTTGTGTGCAACCACATAAAACTTTGAAATTTTAAAAAACATCTAATTTTGATTAACAATGAAGTCAAGAAAGCAGTAATATTACATAAAAAATATGGCAATTTGTGATCTCTCTATTTAATGTATGAATATTATAGAACTTTGAAACGTAAAGCTTGGTGTATCTTCTTATTTGCAGCATATTCTATTTATTAGTTCGTAGTTTATCAGCTTTGTTTTACAAAACATTTAAAAGTTACTTTTATGGTTGTCAGGAGGGATGACAATGTACAAAAATTAAAAAATACATGAATATCTCGGAAAATTATTCATTTTAACTACATATGTGGCTTATTGTAATTAATAGACAATTAAATTTTGCTTTCGACTAATGCATAAAAATATATACTTCCATTTAAAAAAATTAAGTTTTCCGCATTTCAATTGTTTCAAAAAGAAGAAGATTTATTAAGTATGTTGTGTTACGTATCGAATTTCTAATGCTTTTATTATTATCACTGAAGATCCATCTAGCGTTGCAAAAAATTTCATGATCTTGCCGAATTTCGTTACTGAACTATTGGCGTTTTCCCGAAGACCATCAGCTGTCAAAATTTCCGAATAAATGCAAATATCTTAAAAACGAATAGACATAGATAAATATTATCTTATACAAACTTATATTAATATTACTCAGGGAATTCAAAAATGTAATAATGTATAGGGTGTTCCATTTAAAATTTCAAAGTTGTATGTGGTTGCGCACAAACGAAACACTCCGTATAAATGAAAATAATTTTAGGTGGTAGAGACCATAAATTCAAAAAACTTTTGTCCTAAATATTTGTTATATTTTGCATAACAATGGAGATTGCGGCACTAATGTGACACCCTGTATATGTATATATTTTTTATGTGAAAACAGCAGCGTGCGAATTTTCACATGTAATAAAAGTTTTAGCCATTTATTTACATTTATAGTAGGTGCTAATAAAACACGTGTATGTTAAAATTAAAAATAAAGTACTCTTCACGTAGTTTATAAAATCTTATCGTTATGCTCTTCAACATTAAAGTATATCTTCCTTATCTGTAGTGGTAGTCACCAACGTATCCTACACAGCCCCGGAGGGACTTACGTTGGGTGCTTGATAAAAGATCCTTTTGCTATTTCTCCAGATACGTTATCTTTAAAACCACAAAGGTACTTTGTCTCAATTGCGGTTTCAGTATACAACTTGCATTTTAAACACTATTTGTGGTATATTCTTAAATATTAAGGGAGTGTAGGTTTGAAATTGAATATTTTTAAATTTATGAAGAAAATAAATCAAATTGGGTTTTTTTCTTTGAAAAATATTATTAATAGTTAATTAATAATTTTAAAAAAGGCTTAATAATATAAATAATTAGAGAAAGAGATATGAGAGAATAGGCTCCGTTGAAGGAATATAATAAGATACTGTTCGTTGGCTTCCGTAGTAATTTTACATATTCATTTACGTTTTCTTACTATTTCTTTCATTGCTACAATTCTTGCTTTTCTGTTTTTTTATGTAGCTAGCTTTCTTATATTTGTTTGAATTTTCTTCCTCAAAAATTGTTTAAATTCGACGGTTACTTTATAAAAAAAAATAACTCTACTGACTATATTTTCTGTTCAGCCATTACAACTTCACTCGCTTGCCGTCTCCTCAACACATTCACAAAATCTGCTACGAACAGCTTAAATAATTTTGGGCTCAATTGACATCCTTTCCGCAAAACTTCATGTATTAGGAATTCTTTCACCAATTCACCCGCTAAAGCGTGAGTTTCATAGTTTTACCAATTGAGAAAGGAGTGCCGCAATGCTCGGTAATGGGACCACTGTTGTTCATAATCTTAATAAACAACTCACTGCATTGTCAACGAACTCGACATTGCGTACGCATTCGCAGGACTAACTAGTTTCTGAGCTATTCTGTTGTCTTTCATTCTTAGAATGTGGCCAAACTTAGTTGTTTCTCTTCCATTTTTTCTATTATTGGATCATTTTTCTGAAAATAAAATTTTATGGAAATAAAAAATGCTCCTAAAAACAAATTTAACTAAAATAGAAAAATGCAAAAACATGTAAATAACAAATCACACCTAAAAGCATTATGTAGAAATTGGTAGTAATATGAATGTATTTTAATCCATTAGCTCCCAGTGCGTTGTAATTAATTTAGTAACGATTCGTGGGAAGGGCTCAGTCTAGATAATGAGGTTGTTGCCTGCTACACTTTGGTGCGGAAATTTGTAATTGCGTCGTCGCGTCGTCGCACCTTTTTTAATAACCTGTTCGCAATCGAGAAATGGAATTTATCTGAAATAGATAAACATTTTCTTCAATTCAGATATGTAAACTAGGAATATCGTGTTTTAATTAATATTTTATCAATTTACGATAATATTATAAAATTGTATTATTTATTATATGAAGTAATAAATGATTAGGTAAATAATATTTCAACATATACTACAATTGATTTGTAAAATACTTGAAGATGAACTGCAGACTATCTTAAAGCCACCAACGTTGTCAGAATTTGGTAAAAAAATATTTACACCATGGTGTGTAGTTGAAAATAATCAATTTTCATTATACAGTTTTCAAGTTTTTTTTGTTAGAAACCTATTAAGATATTTTTTTTTCTAGTAACCGAAAATAATTACTGAAATTCCATGAAAATAAAACCAATTACTTATATTTAGATGCCGACTGCAATTAAGGGTTTGGGAACGATAATTTTTAAAATATATTCAGAATCACAACCTAAGGGTGACTAAGTGGACTTATCGAAACTGCTGAAGTATAACGCGTGTTCAAGAGGTTTTTCCAACCCGTTTTGTGCCTTTATCACCATACAGTTCATTATTAATTATATGTGCTTGCAAGCACTCTTGATATACTAAGGAGTTTAACATACTTGTATAAAAATAATGAACACAAAAAATGCAATATTAAGAATAAACAACGAACAAAATCTTCGAAAAAAATAATCCATAGAAAATCGCCCAGCAAAAGCATTACAATATTTTAGTCTGACCTATTTTAAGAAGTTTATTCTAAATAAACTTCTTTCTGGAACAAAATAGGTTTTGAATTTTTAAAATTGCCGTTTCTTTAAACGCTTGTTTCTTTTATTAAATGTATTAAATTAGAGAAAAGTCAGTAACGTCTTTTATCAGATTTATTTTTTAAATTAATATTTAAATGCAGCAGTTCAAAGAATACTCTTCCACTTAATTCATTTTTTCTTCTCCTCGCTAATATCCTAGGCATTTCCATACATATACTATTAGAATGATCCCACTTTTCTTCATGTTTCTACAAATATACCTGAACCCTTTTATCATTCTTCGGTCTTAATCACTCATCATCTCACGCGAAGTTGTGTGTCCCTAAACCTAGTTCATCGGCTTATGTTGTCTATCCTGCAGTTTTTTTTTTGGACAATAACAGTATATAATTGTATATATTTGTATATAAGATAAGGAGAAAAGGACTCGAATGGACAGAAGCGAAAGGAAGGCTAAGGACAAGGAAGGATGGAAGGCAACCACCGTCTCGACACCTCAGGTAGAGGCTCAGGGATAAATAAGTTAGTAAGTTGTATATAAGGTAATGCCAGCAAAAGTGAAAGTTATTTTTCGTAAACAAATTTGTTGAATTTTATATTATTTATGATTCGTAACGAAACTATAATTACGTGTGGTTTCTTAGTATTAGTTATTGATCAACGGCCGCAGAAGCCTTTGTAAGAGTTTTCCTTAAATCATGTGTTTATAAAAATCTTTTATCAATCGAGAAAGATTCTAAGAACAAAAATAAATGTTTTAAAATAAGCAGGACCTATTTTCATGCTTGGTATAATATGATTTTTCTAGATAATAATTAACCTAAACGTTTATATTACCAGGAAAGGAAAAGAAATATAATTTCAAAAACTTCAACTTGTTACAGTTGGTTTATTTATGAAAATGTCAACAATAACATTCGAAAATGTTTTGTTTAATCAATGTATATATTGAAATATACACTCACTAGCAGTGCAAGTTTCTATAAATACGAATATGTTTGTATATACGATTGCTCACTGTGAGCCTGGCTGTATTTGCCAGTAAATAAATGTGGCGCCCAGACCATGAGGTATTTCCGGCCAGTCTTAGTAGCACCGCTAAATATTAAAATGTCGCGTGTCGAGCATTTTTATAGGTCTGTTATTTTTATTAAGCGGTTGGATGATGTATGAGTTTCGTTCGAGCAATATTCCTATTGTGGAAATTATTATGCTTTGCATTACTTAGCTGTAATGTACGTTCGAATAATTATGTATTTTTAACTGTACCAAATAACGCACGTATAGAGAACGGTTACGTAATAAAAAAACAAAGAATCATATGAAAGAAGTGGGTGGGAGATGAGAGTGATTTTTTTTGCAAAAAAAAAGGAAATTAAAGTTGAATTGAAAACAAAGAGTACAGGCTGATTCGGACATAAGTACATATATTTTAACAGGTGATAGCTGACCTTAACCCAAACCCAAATCCGCAAAAACGTCGGTCCCATCTTCAAATTTATTTTCATTCGTTTCTAAGTACGGTCCTGTGTCCATATCAATATGTCTCGTTGAAAATCAACTCCCTTTGGCGGGAATAAAATGAAATGTTGCAAAACAACCTTTATTGATGATAATTCGGCGTTATTGTCATATTTTACTCAAAACTTAAAATATTTTTATCTGGCACACATTTCAACATATGACCGTCATTATTGCCTATTTGGGGTTGGGCTATTGTCAGCTATCACCTGTTAAAATATGTGTACTTATATCAGAATCATCCTGTATAGAAAAGGGATGGTATCAGGAAAAATGTGGAGTTTAAATAAATTACATCTATTGAGTGTGCAAACGGTTCAAGTACTTAAGATATATATTTTTTGGAGAGCAACTCAATGAACGAACACTTACCTATTTACTTAATCCCATCTACCTTGCTATGTAAAACTCAATCTTTTCACCTTAATCTTTTCCTCTCTGTTGCAATTCCTTCTATGTCTTACCTTCCTTCTTTTTTTTATTTCACAAGTCTATCCTCTGGCATTCATTCTCATCACGTGTCCCATCCACTGTAATTGTTCTGTTGTTATTTCAATTCGTATGATACCTAATTCTTTTCGATGCGCTTCATTTCTAATTCTTTCTTCTCGTGTTTTTTCTTCTATCTTTCTAAGGAATCTCATCTCTTTGCTGTTAATTCTGCTTCTTTGTCTTTATGTTGTTGTCCGTGTGTATGTTAAAGTGGATTAGTTTATTTTTCTTTTAACTTCTACCTTTACTTCTGCCGAAATCTTTTTTACTTAAAAATTAAAATTTCTCTCATTAATTTCTTCGTCCAAGTTTCCTTCTTACTTATCATTACTCCCAAAATTTGTATTTGTCCACCTATTTATCCTTATGTCGGATTTTCCTATTACCATTGGTATGTCATTTCTTTGTTTATTCTTATGTATCTCTGTTTAAATTGTTGATTGATTGAAATTATTAAATGGTTCTAATGTCTTGGACCTCTCATTCCTTACCCTTATATGTATAGCTTACTGTATTTTCATATAGACTTTTTATACATTCTATTAGACACTTCTCTTTTTTCAAGTATTTTCCATATGTCTTCTCTACATACTCTGTCGAAGGCTTTCTCTATGTTTACAATGCATAGATATACAGTGTGTTCTACAAAACGAGCCCAAGACTATAGCGGCTTCAATTGTGATTTAATCACCAACAAACCATTATTAAATAGGGCAGTCTTAGCTACAATTTGGCGAAAAAAAAATATTTTCTTTGACACCTTCATTTAGTTGTTAAAATGCTCTACAAGAATACACAAAAAAAAATTGTCGGTGACGTCATAACAACTACATGAAGGTGTTTAAAAAAGATTTTTTTTGTTGTAGTTGTAGCCAAGACTGTCCCATTTAATAATATACGGGGTGTCCCCGAAAGGTCTACACAAAATAATAACACATATTCCTGAGGACAAAATAGGACGATTTAACCCAACTTACCTCTATTCAAAGTTGCTTCGTTTAGCCGCTAGAGGGATACAAAATTCCTGAAAAGAAATCGTTTTTTCGAGAAAACTTTATAACGCTTCTCGCGATTGGGACCACATTTGGTATGTGGGTTTGTACTGAAAGAAAGCATTATTTGACACGTTATTTTCTCTTCTGCGTGTTTTTTAAGTGGTAAAAAAATGGTCATCCATATCTTAAGAAGCTCATAATTTTTTTGTTACTAGATGAATACTTTTGAAACTTTTTTTGCTCTTCTCTTGCTCCATTTCGCCATTTCTCATAGTTTAGGCAGAAAAAAATAATAATCCTCAACACGAACTAGAAATTTTAATTAAACCAACGAAAAAAATATCACAACAAATGTTCGAATATACCGCGTTCTGCATGAATACAAAGATTAACACGTCGTAAAAAATTGAACTGGACTCTTCTCATCATTTCGACATCGTTTCTTAGAGTGTCTACAGCATTTGCATGCGTTGCCACAATAAATAAAAAAAATAACGATGTCGAAATGATGAGAAAAGTCCAGTTCAATTTTTTACGACGTATTAATCTTTGAATTCATGCAGAAGGCGGTATATTCGAACATTTGTTGTGATTTTTTTTCATTGATTTAATTAAAATTTCTAGTTCGTGTTGAGGATTATTATTTTTTTCTGCCTAAACTATGAGAAATGACGAAATGGAGCAACAGACAAGAAATGTAGGTAACATATGTGTCTATCAGTAAAAAAGTTTCAAAAGTATTCATCTAATAACAAAAAAATTATGAGCTACTTAAGATGTGGATGACCATTTTTTGACCACTTACAAAACACGCAGAAGAGAAAATAACGTGTCAAATAATGCTTTATTTCAGTACAAACCCCCATACCAAATTTGGTCCCAATCGCGAGAAGCTTTATAAAGTTTTCTCGAAAAAACGATTTCTTTTCAGGAATTTTGTATCCCTCTAGCGGCTAAACGAAGCAACTTTGAATAGAGGTAAGTTGGGTTAAATCGTCCTATTTTGGCCTCAGGAATATGTGTTATTATTTTGTACAGACCTTTCGGGGACACCCCGTATATTAAGCATTTTACTTAAAACTTTAAAACCTATTCTACTTGGAAATGCCACTTCTTCTTGCTCTTAAGGTATTCCCCTAAGAATATTTCCCAATAATAACACTCTAAACGTAGTTCCCAACCTTTAACATATTTATTTATTACCAAACCCACCTATTTTTTCCATAGTTTTTATCCATCTATGCCAGATATTCCATTTTAATAAAAAGGACAAATTTCTTCTAAAGGATTGTTGTTAATCGTCATCTTTACCATTAGCATTACCAAAAACTGTAAATGTTTGCTGGATATGGTACAAAAAGTTTCCTTGAGATGAGCTTGTGATATGGAAATTTTTCAAGAATTTGGAGGATTTTTTTTTAGATTTTAATGGAGGCCATCTTACTGCTCAAAACAAAAGTATGTGTTCAATGTATTTGTCTCTTAGGCTCATTTTTTTCTTATTAGAATTTAATTATTTATGACCCTTTGAAATGTGTCAGTCGGCTCGGCGCCATCTTGTATAAGCAAAAAAATGGGTTATTGAGTTACCTTCGTCATCTGTTAATTTTTTCACTTAACATCGTCTTCAGAACAATTTTTTTTTAAATCAATTCTCTTCTTGTAAATCTGAGTAGTAAAGAAATGGGTTAATTGCAGTAAAATTTATTTCCAAATCCCATCACCACGTTGATAAATCTGATCTGAAAATGTTTCTTTGAAAATGTAGATTTAACAGCATTTTCGTTGTCTACCATTTAGATTCTATCAAGAATAAATTTCCTTCTTCTGGTCTTTTCAATTTGTTTCACAAAAGTTGATAAATCAACTTAACTTCATTCATTTATTTTCAATCATTTCGCACCAAAATTTCTCACCAAATATCTTAAGCAATTTTTACATTTTTTCAATTCTTTAAATTTCCTTCTTTGAAAAATTCCCCCACGACTGATTAATGAAATTAAACGAGAGTTACCTTAGTTAAGTGAGATTTTAACTTAAAGAATTAAAAATTCCAATAACGTCTTACGATTGCTGGACAACTGCAAGCAGAAGTTAATCCATCTCTAATATTGAAAACAAAATTGTACATTTTCCCTTTATTCCAAAATTTCAAATTTTTTTGTATTTTTCGATTGGAGTTGTAATGGTGTTCTTCATTATCTTTCACCTTGTTGAAAATTAGAAACTCAATTAAAGTGATACTTTGAGTTTCTAATTTTCTGACCTTAATCTTCAGAAAGGAAGAAAATCGAATTCTTGTTTTCAGCCATGTTTATAAACAGAAATGCGTTTCTAATGACCTGAAATAATTTTTCATATTGAGAAGTTATATTGAAAAATTATTGTCCTACGTTTTGCAATTCTTATCTTCAAAAATAATAAAATAGACTCACTTTTTAATAAATGAGTTGCATCTATCACACAATTGGTTACAATTTCGATAAGTACTCGCACAATATCGACCACAGCACGATACGATTAAAATAAATACTGGCTTCAATGAAATGACTTACGAAGTTATTGACACGTGAATCAGATAATATCTCGAAATACATCGCCGTCATTCTTTGTTGCGTTAAAAATCCGACGCCGTTGATACAATCAACCGCAAAAAGTCTTCAAGGATAGTCTTTCACGTCTTAGGTATTCCAACAGAACAAATCGATAGACTGTCTATGATGTACGTCGTGTTGTTTGACCACGAAGTCCATGATCAATGTGAAGAAAAGCGAACGCATACAATAATAAATAACGCGGTATTCAAAGTAAATAAATTACTGGTTTTCGCTTTGTGTTGTTGTTATGCTCCAATCAAAACGTAATTAATTACGTGTGAAGATTGTTTCAATATTTGAAATTAATATTTTTTTTTGCTTATTACGACTGAAAACAATTAAAATTGTATGCATTTGGGCAACTAATAATTATCTATATTTAACTGTCCACAACATAAAAGATAAGAAAATTTATTTTCGAATTTAATTATCAAGATAAAAAAAATGCTGATAATTCCTATAAGCCATGGTTATATCCAGTTTTTGTAAGCTATTATTATTATTATTATTACAAATAAAGAAATCCATTAACCAATCCGTCCATAATCGTCATCAAAATTACCAAATTTACAGGTGGTCACTTCAAACAAGTTCTAATTTTAAACAATGCGAAGTCGTGCGGCCAAAAGTACTTTCTATTTCTTCATAAATTATGACTTCATTTATCATTGAATAAAAAAAAAAAAGAACAAGAGACACTGACCTAAATAAATCGGTGCGACGTAATGCGGAGAAGAAACATCATCCATTAGGTAATTAACCCAGTTAACCTCGTCGTTACAATATCGACGTGATTAACTTTATGATTTGTGATTTCAGTCATTGTTTCAGTAGGTACGGTACTGTTACGTACCGGAACTCTCTCTTACACAATGGCTGGGTTCGTTAGCGATCGATAGATATTCCGAAACATATTCGACATACACACCCAACCGGATTTAAAACACGGAAAATTACCGCACAAGCAAAGTAATTTTTTTATTAGAACTTATAAAATGTAATTTCGTGTCGTTTTAGTACTTGGAGATTACCAGTGATTTAAGTACGAAAGGGAAAACCAACTTTGGACATTGTGGACTCAATTATTTTCAAATATCCTAAAATAGAGATGAATTAATTCTGTCAGTAATATTTTATTATTTTTGATAAAAAATTATGTTTAAAACTTGGCAGTATGTTAATTTTACAAATTAAAATATTTGCAGAAATATTGTTAATTTTGCAATAACTGGTCTTCAAATCATAAAATTGAATGGCTTTGATGATTCTACAGTGAGATCGAAAAAAAATTAGCCAAAGTAAGCCATGAACAAAAATCGGCATGTCTTGACTTAAACCACTATTTATTTCTTAATGTCAAATTGACGTTTGTCAAAAATGTTCAATAGGAAAGTGCTCCTGAAATTCTTCATAACAGGCATCGTAAGAATATTGTCATTCACCGTTTACTGTTTCATTTCCATTTAAAAAACATAATTCTAAAAGAAAAGCTTTGATTTGTTTGGACAACATTTTTGACAAACGTCAATTTGACATTAAGAAATAAATAGTGGTTTAAGTAAAGACATGCCGATTTTTGTTCATGGCTTACTTTGACTAATCTTTTTTTCGATCTCACTGTAGAATAGGGAGAAGAAATTGCGGTGAGGAATTGTTATAGGATAAACGTGGACGAATGTGAAAAATTGCTTGCTGTATACATCATAACATGCTGTGTGTAACGTAACTACGAGAATGAAGAAGCAAATAAACTGGAATGATCTTTAGAGGACGCAATGGAAAGAGCTCACTATGAATTTCATGAGATTAAAAGCAACATATACAGCTTTAAATAAAAGAGTTAAGAGTTTTCCAAATGAGTGTAAAAGTTTGAAATAAGAATCTTTTGAACGAAGAAATAAAAAGATGGAAACAATGAACAAGGACGAAAGATAATAATGCATAATAACAAATTATGGAAGGAAGCCGCAATACTTGAGGTGAAGATAAACCTAGAATTAAGGATTTATGTTTTGATATATACAGGACCGGCCCGCGCTTTAGAAGGCCAACAAATGTTCGTTAGAATATTTAAAATTATTTCACAATTTTATTGACGTAAATGTAATGCAACATTAATTTTATTTATAATAAACAGATATCACTTCAAAATTGTTGTATTACCATTAGTTTAACTTGGGGGAAAATTAAAAGCTGGCAATCTACAACACTATTTGAAAATTTTCAATTTCAATTCAATTTAAATGTTTATAGTTTCTTACCTTGCATGAACAAGGAAACTTAAGTTCTCACTTTTATTTTATTTGTTTGTGGTTATAATTTTAAAATTTAGTTGTTAAGTTATTTTTTAAAAACATATAAAAATTATTATTAAAAACATTTAAAATATCACGTTTAGGTAAATATTATTACAATATTATATAATAATATTATATAATATTATATATAATATTATTATAACCACACACAAATAAAATAAAAGTGAGAACTTAAATTTTCTTGTTCATAAAAGGCAAGAAAACTATAAACATTTAATTAATATGAACAAAGGCAATAATAACCAAATCAATTTAATTTCTTCAATATTATATAATAAAAAAAAACAGTTATAAACAAACTTTTTTAACAAATATATAAAGTAGGAAAATCTTGATAAAAATCTTAAATTTTAAATATTTCGTATAACATTTGTCTTGTAAAAAATAGCAATTAATTACAAATCTATAGTAAAATGTAAAATTGATACGACACCCACATACATACAAGAAATCAAAGAAAAACTCGTTAAATTGCCAAATGTGTTAATTGATTACCACGCTCATAATGGGGCGTGCCCGTACAATTAGCGCTGAGTTGGTGTTGAAGAGCTACATTTATTTTTACGTCTGTGGTTTCGCCGTCAGTGCCAGCGGAGTCCACGATGCGACGGCTGCTTTCTGGCACTTAACCTCCCTCCCCTTTCATCTACGTTCTTGCCTCAAACGATCCGCCGCGCCGCTTCAAATTGATTCAGATATCGATTTATTGCGTGATCAAGTAAGATTTAAAAATGACTAGAATTTTGTAAACACATATTTTACATAATTCACACAAAATTATAATTTATAAAATACCTACCTCTGAAATACGCATAAATATTATATTTGGCTGAAGGATATTGGTTCAATTTAATTGTTAAAAGTTTTAAACTGTGTCTATTTAAGAACATTTTCCATATCTTTTTGAGAAAATCACAGCTGCAATCTTAAAATTTATATGAATACTAAACGTTAAAATTCGTTAAAACTCCCAATGTTAGAAAAATTAATTATGGATACATCTCACCCTATATGTAATCCGATAAAGCATAATTTCAAAAATTAAGCAAATTTTTATATGATAAAGCTTGTGTTTCTAAATAAATAGTTTGCCTTTAAACAGAGTGGCTTCATATTAATCAAATTTCAAATAACATTCAAAGACATTTCACATAATTTTATTGGCTATTTCATGTAAGACACTTTTTTTAATTAAAGGAACAAATGCCGAAAAAATAATCCCTGCTCGAATTAATAAAGTTCTACTCTTAATTAAACCTTCGTCCCGCCCGGCAGCATTTTCTGCAGTCACGGATTAGTGAGTCGACACTGATGATCACAAATTAGAACGAATTATAAAATCAGATTGGCCGTGAAAGGCAATCTGGTTAAGACAACTTTAAAATGAGCTCCGAAATTAACGTCGTACGTTAAGACAAAAACCCTGAAAATAACTTGGGCGGTTGTAGGTTGAATAAATTGATCGTGTAATGAAACTATAGACATATTTGATTTATAATATATATATGAATATAACGTAAAATATTAATATAACAAACAACAACTACACTTAGTTGTTGTTTGTTATATTAATATTTTATTAATATTGATAAAATATTAACGATTACGAAACCAGAATCCGCAAAACCGGCAGTTCTATCTAAACAGATGCCAGAAAAATTCACAAATTTACAATTTTTCAAGTTTCGTAGAAACTCACGATGTCCAAAAAAAAGTGTCTGCAAGTTATTTAAAGATTATTGATAATATAATACATACTTTACATATTAAATGCGCGAACAATAATTGATAAAATACTCGATCAACTAGGCACACTAGGATATTCGCAAGAAACATCAATTTAATACAAATTCAAAATCTGCATTTCTAGTCAACAAAAGTGATATTAAAACCTCGTTTAAAATAAAAAGTATATGGATTGCTTCCGTTACAGGACGTCGTGTAAAGCCGCAGTGGCATTGGATTTTCAAACTATTTGCTAACATTTCCTAACCAGTTCACTAACTTGATGTAGACGCGAGACCTCGCACAACATGGGGCTATTTGCTAATTCGGGTAGAACTCGCCTACGAGGCGGTACCTCATGCAGTTTATTCGCAAACACGAAGCCCAGTAGGGATACGTCTGAAGGGGATTTTAAATTCCAGTCTTTCGAAATTGGTCAATTAGCATTTCCTTACTAAAACTGAATAAAAACAAACTATTTTTTATGTCCTTTCTCAAAAGTCTCCTAAAAGTTACATGTTTTTTATTGATGACCATATAATATTATAAGCCAGGCATTTATTATAGTAAAATGAAAATTAAATTCGCATGTATTTATTTTTCATTATTTCTTCTTTGTTCACAATTTTGAGGTTTTTTCCAGTAAATTATAAAATTACCTGGGGATTAACCATGCAGCATGAACCACTTTCTGTAATGTTTTAGTCCCAACAATTTTCGCATTTTCTCAGTACATTGATTACTCTTAGCTCTAACAGTGCACATGACTTTCAAAGTACCATTGTTGCAAAATATTGATGTTGCGATCTTAATTGATCAAGTATGACTTGTTTTTGTAGTCCATCTATAAATGTGTAAATCAACCGCATTTAACAAATTGTTCACAAATAATACAAACAATAAAGGTCCCAAATTCGAACCTTGTGATATACTAGATATGGGCGCAAACTTTGTCCACTTGAAACCATTTTAATTTTGATATAAGATCTATTTTCGAAATATGGAGACAGAAGTGAACTCTATTTTATATTAAAGCCAAATGTATGAAATTTCATCACCGATATTTTATGATTTATGATCTAAAACAGATATATATTTATGATCGACTATTTTTTTAAAAATGTGTCGCGAGCACCACTAATGATATATGAGTTATATGGATTGGGTTCACTCCGTAACTGAAATTCAAGAGTACAATTTTTTAAATTTTGGGATAAAGATTCGAGGATTCGAGGGTTGTATGGATTGGGTTCGCTCAGTAAGTAAAATTCAAAAGGTAGAGTACAAATGATGATGATAATGCTGAACGATCGACCAAAAATGGTTTCGCGATCAACTGGTCGATTTTATATACAGAGTGGCCCACCGAAAACGAAACAGACGCGTTTTTAGGTACTTAGACATTAAAAAAAAAAAAAAAAAACGCTCAGACAGGTCAATTTTCTTTGGAAGGGGGACAAATGTTTTAGCTATTTGTAGTCACCTAGTTGCAACCCTAAAAGGAGGGGGGGGCACCATAAATGTTTTAAATGGAAAGTGGTATTTTCAAACCTATCATTTGAAAGAGCAATCGGTGGGCTTTACAGATGTGTTTGAATTTTTGAATTCTGATCATTACTTCCCGAGTTAGTAAGCTTTAAATATTCAGACTTTCTTCATTTTTTATGTCACCTTGGAGATTAATTGCTTAAAAAATACTGAAACAGGTTTGGTGCATTTTGCTTTTTGTTAGTTAGGGATCTGGTAAAAAAATGAAAAAAGTTTGAATATTCAGAGCTCAATAACTCGGGAAGTTATGATTAGAGTCCAAAAATTCAAACATATCTGTAAAGCCCATCGATTGCTCTTTCAAATGATAGGTTGAAAATACCACTTTCCATTTAAACATTTTATGGTGAACTCCCCCCCCCCCTTTAGGGTTGCAACTAGGCGACTACAAATAGTTAAAACATTTGTCCCCCTTCCAAAGAAAATTGACCTGTCTGAGCGCTTTTTTTTTTAAGCGTCTAAATACCTGAAGACGCGTCTGTTTCGTTTTCGCTGAGCCACTCTGTATGAATTTTTGTTAATCTAATACATACATTTAGGCTTGTTATACGGTCCTTCAT
Organism: Lethrus apterus; assembly: GCA_018397195.1. NCBI lineage: Eukaryota > Metazoa > Arthropoda > Insecta > Coleoptera > Geotrupidae > Lethrus > Lethrus apterus. The sequence continues at coordinate 5,836 of JAFFZR010007680.1, read as the reverse complement.
GTGGTCCCATATTTTATAACATTATGGCATAAAGTTGTCATTATCATTAAAGCTAACTGATTAAGAGGATGTAAAAATTGTAAACAAAATTTAAAATAAAACTTGCTTTTTTTGTAATTATTTTCGACAAATTTATCCTTTCCACAGAATATTTTCTGAATTTTCCGCAATTTTTATAAAATGTACGATGGGCCACATGTACATTATTGTGAGTTTGACCCGTCCATGTGTTAGCGTTTATTACACATATTTAGATTAAAACATTTCATTGTTTATTTTCATAAATATTGCAATTGCGTAAATTCTTAACTCAGAAACAAACCTCGTATTGTATATATATATGGAAGTACATAGGTATAACAATTTCATAGTTTTATAAAAAAGACTTTTGTTTTCAGTAAAAACTTACCTTGAATGGTGCATTGGGCACATACAATGGCGGATCTTTTGCAGATCCTGTCAGTTTTTCACTGACGGGCGGAATTCCCTCGTCCGTGTCACATACACTGTATCGTCCCACAATCGCGTCGGCGGGTTTGGGATCGTAACCGGCCGGCTTTCCAACATGAAAACCCTTTGCCTTAACCCAAAACCTAAACTTGCTGTTATCCGCACTTACGACCTCCTCTCCTCGTAGCGTCCTCAAAATTCGCGCGTATTTCTTAATAGTTATCGTTTTGGTTTTCGCCAAATCGCCGTAAGTCTGTATGACCCAAGGTTGGTATACCGCCAGCATATCTTCTTTATTATCGGCGGAAATACGCTGTCTCTTGACATTGTTATTCTGCTCAGAGCGTGAATTTTTCGGTGTGCTTTTTCGCTTCGTCGCCTTCTTTGTCGCTTTCTGGTTGGTATCTTCTTGAGTTAATTTCTTACGCATTCCTCTCTCTGTTAACATTGCCGTCGCCATCGTTTGAAGTTGTTTAGTCACGAAAACACGACATAAGTATAAAATGTTTAAAACACAAGCTTAAAACATAAGTTTTCGAAGTTTTTATCAACAAACTTAAGATTTATAAACACCTGTTGATTATTTTCTTTAATTGGTAACAGGTACACTGTGTTAATTATTAAACGGTCTAAATTTTATCACTAAACACCTTTGATTTTGTTATTGCCACAATTGTTAAGAACTGTACTACATATTATGTAAAAATGTTCAGCAATTATTGAAAGTTAGTCAATCGTAGTAATTACCAGAACACAACAATTCTAACTAATTTTACGAGTGTCAAATGCACAGTGTATATACCTATATATTTATTATATAAATATGCTCATAAAAGCGTAATGTACAACATAAATAAAAATTATTTTTCATTCATATATGCGCATGAATAAAATATCTCTTATCGAAAGATATTATTAAATTTTCTCTCGTTCGCTTTAAACGCGCGCGTAATTGCAGACGCTTTACTACTTGATCGCGTCGAGATGCCGGGTTGTCCCGTACTGGTTGTCGGTGCGTCGATCTCAGACGGCCGCGTTCGCGGGACACTACTATCCCCACTACTAGGCACCGGCCCGTGCGGGGATCGCATGCATCTAGTAGGCGCCGCTTACCACTGCGGTCTCGCTGTCGGTGTGTAATAAATAGCATTCCGTATTAGGATCGACTGTGGCTGTTACGTAACTGTTATGCTCTTCCATACCTGCCAGAATTTGTCGAGATTAATTATCTCCATCTAATATATCGATACAGAAGAAATCGATACATTTTGATTTTTTTTCCTGAACTTTTCAGATATCTTCTAACTTGGGCAAACAATTGAAACTATTTTTTGATTTAGATGAAAATTATATTTTAAACAAAAAGTACATAACTAGGCGACACACTTGATTATTTTGTATTTTACATGTGCTGCATAAATGCTTTTACCTCGTGCTGTATAAAATGGTGTACCAATTAATTTAACATACAATTATTTCGTTCTGATCGGTATAAATTTGTTACATTTGTTAAACTTATCATGTTACCATATTTGCCATTACTGTAAAAGGATATTTATTTTATATGTCCCTATTAATATAAGGCCATACGTCTAGGTTTAGACATTCTTGTACTGGTGAAGTCCTGGTTTAATTATGTAATTTTTATTAACCCCCCCCCCACACACACACACACACACTTTACACCGGTCACCTTGTCCCGGGAAGCCACTCAATAGGTATGATAGCTCTATTTTAGGTATAATTTTCTGCATATTTTTTTACTAAATTACCAATATTGTTTATAGTTGTTTTAATAATAATAACTCTATTTACCCCAGAAACAACATAATTATAATAATGGAATGCCAAACCGCAAAGATTGGTTTCAACAAGACGGCGCTCCACCACATTATGGACTGGAAGTTCGCCTGTTTCTGAACAATATTGAATGGCCTGCTAGTTCGCCTGATTTGGGTTCCCTAGATTTTTCCTCTGAAAATTTGATCTGGAAGCAAGAATCAAGCATGAAATTGAAGAAACACCACCTAACTGGCTGCAAAATTTGTTTCGTAATTTTTGTGATAGATAACCTAATCATTAGGTTATTGTCAACGTGCAGGAGGTCTTCAGTTTGAACATTTAATTTGAAGTTAAATATTATTTGAGTGAATAAAGTATTTTGTATTTTGTTATTAAAGCATGTGAAAAAAATATCAAGTCATTTCAAGAAAAAAAAGAGGAATAAAAATCAGCAAAAAAATCGACCAAAAATCGACCAAAAACGCACACTAAAGAACAAATCAACGAGCAGTTTGACGATGTTAAATCGCAACCGCAGGACTTTTTACGTCAATTAGTGACTAGATGAAACCTGGTACCATCACTACATTTCCAAGTAAAAGCAGTGCACAATGCCTTCGCCGAAGAAGGCGAAGACCGCTTTGTCGGCTGGGAAGTTGATGGCCATTATTTTTTTTTTTTTTTTTTAATTCTCGAGGAATAACCTTGATTGACTATGGCATTGCTCGAATGTTTAAATGAAATGAAATGGCGCACAAAAACGAGCTCTTTCGACAGTTGTGATAACAAAATTGCACGAATCCGCTTCGAAGTAATTCCTCATCCATTCTATTCTCCGGACTTGGTCCGTACGACTTCTTGCTACTTCCGAACTTAAATGATGAAATTGAATGAGGATATCATCCATAATAACTATTTTGCAGAGTTTGATAAAATATATTTTTCGAACGGGGTGGAAAAATTGGAAATCGGCGGGCCAAGTGTTTAGGCCTCCGACGGGGGCCTAAAAGCTGAAAAGTAAAACTTATTCTTTCCAAAAAAGAATGTATTTGCCTTCTGATCACATTTCTCAAACAATCCTCGTATAAACAAAACAGAAGCAGGAAAGGGAAAACAGGCGAAGTTCAGATAGCTACTTGCTAAAAAGTTCTTTCACTCAATTATACACCTTACATAACTAAAACTAAACTAACCTAACATGAATGTATTATGCGAACACAAACATAAATTTTTTGTGCAGTCATATTTGCCGGTAATGTACATTCCTGAAATTTCACTCAAATACCTTTCATTTAGTAAATAATTGAAATACATTCTTTAGAAAGACTGACATTAATTTAACCATACAGTGGTGACGTGATTTCTCAGAACGAGTGGTGACCTCGGTCTGATAGACATTATGATTTTTTCATACATTTTTTTCATAATTGTGATTTCAGATTTATTTAATATTGGTTCCGTACAAAAAAAACACTGTTTGGGTTTTCATTTTTATATAAAAAAATTAATTCAAATTTATTGACGCCATGTTGGAGCCTCAGTTGATTCATAGCTCATTTTTCGTGTAAACTATCTCTACAATTTTTTTTTTGTCGAACACAAAATTTTTAGGAAGCTAGGAAGCTCAAAACGTATAAAAGAATTCAATTATCTCTCAACAAATTTGGTGCTTCAGTGGTGACGTCGGTCTGATAGTCCGAAATTTACAATAACTGGAAAACGTGTGCATTAGAACAGGTAAACACCTGTTCTAGTGCACACTGCAGGTTCAAACGGCAAAAATGATAAGCTAACAAGAAGCAGCACATCACAAGTTGCGCGGTGGCGCCAAATTGGATAAAACAAATTTTAGTCGGTCTGAGAGACCGCATGTCCCCACTGCAGGGTTAAATGAATTACAGATTGTTCATGTGTATGTACAGCATTACTTTACAGTTAATTTTGACCGTAATAAGTTGGCATCCACACCTAATTTGTTTGAATCAGTGGCGGCTCGTAAATAAGCACTGCAGCAACCCCAAAGGAAAAAAAACGAAAAAATGAAAAAACTTTTAGCAAAAATTTCAATGACCATAGCAAAACCGGAAAGATATTTCTCTACTTTAAAATCATATTTATGAAATACTATGAAATATTAATACATGTAGTTAGCAGCACTGTTTATGATTTCGCAAATTACAAATTAAATAATATATTTAATATTTATTATTTTATATAATTTTTTTAATATGTTACTGATATGATATGGTTACTGATTAGGAATATTATTATTCCTATTTTGTATATGCAGCACCGCCACTTTCATCAGCCGCCACTGGTTTGAATGCATATTGACATTTTTTACGACATATAAGTATATAAAAACGTATTTCTTTTAGTCTTTTTCAAGTATATAAAGGACTTATCTGCTGATACTATTACAACAGGTGCAAGTGGCCCTTAGCCGACACCTAAATCTTCAAAAACGGCGTATTTTCAATTACAATTATCAATAATTTTTATGGATATACGAATCACATTAGGACCTTATATCCACTTGAATATCGGCTCACAAAATGTTAATAACTATTGTTATCAACATTTGTTGAAAGTATTTGTTAGTAGCACATTTAAATCACTAAAATGTTAATGATACCATTTGTTATTTTTTCCATTCAGTTGTTAATAACATTGCTTCTAACTTTGTTAATAAATAATTAACATCAGAGGATGTTGATAACTGTAGTAGATTGTTGTTGTTGTACTTTTCGACTTTGTTAATTTGTAGAGGACTCTTTGTTTCTTTTCAATAAATAATAATGCCTTTGAGTTTAACAATTACATATACCTAGAAAGAGTAATAAAAAAATTGGCTGCTTGAATTGAGCTAACAGCGCAAATAAAAGGAACAGAGGTTTACCAACGTCTCCGTACCACTGCTTGGTGCGAAGTGCCCTTCGTGCCCTTTTAGTCGAGGGTGATTGGCATAATTTGTTAAACATTTGGACCTCCCCCTCCACATGTTTAGCAATAACAAATATTATTAATAAGTGATTTGTGATGGCCACAGTGTTAATAATATTCTACTCGTAGATCAGTATGTAAGAAACTGCTAATAACATTATTAGTAATAAAATGAGTTGAGCTATTTACCTAACATGTTAGTAGCTGTGATAATAACTTTTCACTTTTAATAAACATTTGTTATTAACATTTTTTAATTACATCGTTATTTACATTTTTTTCTGAAAATTAATTTTAAAAATTTCTGTTAATAAGGGTAAGGATTTTCTTATTTAATTTACCAAGACAGTCAAATAAATTTTAACTTATTTGTTATTAACTTTTTTGTTAAAAACAGTGTTTTGTTACTTTCCCAGTGTAAAATCAGCTTGTTACATAAAATCTTGCAACACAACCTTATAATGTCGGGTCGGCGTTAATTCCTTTTTTTACCAGTTTGTGCAGATTTAGGTTTGGCAGGTTTTCATATGTTAAAATATAATATATTATATTATCAGAAACAGCGTGTATATATCATGTGTTACTATTATATACAGGTGTCCACGGAAAAACGAAACACTCTCAATATCTAAGAATCTAATTTTTTTTCTTAAGATCCCTG
>JAFFZR010007678.1:0-29793 GCA_018397195.1 Lethrus apterus | reverse complement strand
GCAAAACTTTTCGCAACATCACACGTTCAGTCCGTTGAATTGGACCTAAATTGTGCGGTGCGTTACCGGCAGGGTTGTATCAAATGGCGTAAAGGTGTGGAACCATTCAATTTTAAAATTCTAATAATATTAAGCACTGTTCATAATTACCCCTAGTTTACAATTACCCCACTTGACCCTAGATGAATTCATGAGATAAGCCCTGCAGGTTTTTCAAGTTTTCTATCACGATTACCGACCGGTTTGCAATTATGCAGCGCGCGATGCGTCCGTAATGGTGACGTTGACCGGGAAATGTCCATTTAAGCGCGTTTCGATTTTAATCGACGCTTTATTTCGGCGTCGCTTACGAATACAAACATCGGGGATACGGTAAATAGCTTTTTAAATACGGCGTCGTAAATGGACTTTTTCCGCCTCATTAGGGACACGTCCGATACACTTATTACATTAGAAATTTAAGGACCGGCGCGCGGGCAATAAAGTTTAAGGACGGAGGCGGTAACGATGTTCTTATAACTTATAACGACTGGCAGTTTTCGAGCGCCGGATAAAAAGGCCTAAAACAAAGCATGGGAGCAGTTAATTATGCAACTGGCAAAATTGGCGTCCGCACCGTTATTATTTACGGAGAATTTATAGGCGGACAGATTGCATCGGCGAACCTCCGGCACCGGAAAACTGATGCGGGTAAGTTCGCACCGGTGCGGTGCAGTGCATCGGCATCGGACACGATTACACGAAATTGACGTTAGAATTTCGGTTCGGCTGCGCAGCGTCGGTCAACGATGTAAAAAAAAAATTTCTCCGATGGCAATTATACGGAATTGTTGTCCGTTTCGTTTTTCGTTTTGTTCATGGAAGCCGAGCACGGTCGTTTCGATTTCGAGCGCTGGACAAACGATTTTACGCGTAAACATTCGAATTTAGAGCACAAACACGGTATTTTCTATTGAACAGAGAGGGCAGTTTAATTCGTTTATTTTCATTCGAGCACTTCAGAGGTACCACCGCTAATATACAATCAACAAGGATTTTAATAAAAAATCCGACAAAACAAACATATACTGGGTGTTCCATTTAAAATAATAAAGTTAGATCATGCATAGAAGACACGGAACATCCTCTATAAATAACATTGATTTTGGCTGACATTTAACAATTGTTTTTGATTTTTAACATTAACCGCGCCATCGAAGAAGGCCTGTATACGCCTAAAATCTGCAATTCAGGGGTAAGAGTTAAGTGGTGGCAACGGGATGAAAAAGAAGGAAAATCTAATGAAGACGGACTAAAGTGGAGACAAAGGACAAGAAAAATAGGGTGGAAATAGAAAAGGAGAAGGAATTTGAAGCATCAGGGAAACAAAGGAATTTTGAGAACAACTGAAGATCTTTGATATGGTAAGATTTACGGCGACTTTGATGAAAGGGTTAATTGTTTGTGTGTCAAGAATGGAGGGAAATTCGGACACAGCATTTAAAAGATAATTTTCACTGCTAAGTAATGATTGAAAAAATGTCTAATTCTGCAACTGTTATTGATATATTTAATTAAAAAAAATCTCAGTTAAGTTGTAGTGAATGTTATGTTAGAAATGTTAATGTAAACGAGACATCTATATAAAAATTATATTTTCAATGTAATTTTGCACTAGATTTTTTTTGGTGTAATATTTTATGTACAGATCATGTTCACCAAAAATCGCACAAACCACAACAAATTAATTTATCCAAACGTGCGTCGCGCTTAAAACAACAGAATTGCGACCAAACGTAATGAAAACGCATCGTTCGCGATTCGCTCAAAATCACTACCTCCAAATGATAAACATAAACAAACAAACAAACAAACAACGAGCCCACGTCGCGCATTTGAATGTATGTATATTTATAGCTGCAGGTAAATAATTATATTAGCGAACGTAATCTGGTTATTTCAACAGTTGATTTATTTCCCATATATATATATATATATATATATGGAAATAGCGATCATTCGCCTGCATCAATTCGAAAAGCAAACATCTCCGCCATTTTCATCGACGGCGATATCTTTCTAAAATCTTAATGATCGTTGCGAATTTGATGACTTGAATTTACCGCGTTCGAAAACTTAATTTTGTAATTTGGGAATTGCAGAAAGTCATTTTTTCCCACATTCCAATAACTCATACACTCGTCGATTTTCCATGAAGTTAAATCGCATTAAAATCGAACAATAGGTGTAATACTAATTACGTCGTTGTATTGCACCATCGCGTTATTTGCCAGATCTCCCAAATTCCCATCACAATGCATGTACACGAACATAAACAACTTGAGGCTTTAGTCCTACGGCCGACATTCGAACACCTGCGTATGTGTTCTGTTGTCATATTTGAGATTTTCCCGATAAACGTGTTCGTGTGCTTCTAAGCAGTTTATCGCGCATGGTTGTGTCGTAATTGTCTTTGGAATGAGAATTTCTTTAGTTCAATTTTACATTTTGATTTCGAACACTACACTTTTATCAAAGATTTAGTTTTTCGTAAGCGCTGCTCCAATTCTTACGACGGTTTGGAGTAATTATATCGAGAAAACGATCAGCATAAAGTCTCTGCGCTTGAACACCATTTCTTTGTTAGGTATTCAAAATAAACTTGTGACATATTTACTACAATCAGTAATTGTATTTTCCATTTTGGGATGGTTAACAGAGTAAACAAAATGAACTCCTTTAGGCACTTTGAAACGTCAAATAAGCAACGCAGTTGTTTTACGCTTGCTTGTTTATTATCACCAATTGTTTGTGCCAGAGAATTTCAAATTTAATTTAATTTTTTTGCAAAAATACAAAAAATGCCCTCCTCTACATCTATTTCCTCATCACTGCCCTAGGGAGTATGATAGTCATTTTGCTCCCTCCTTTGAGGGAGTAGGAAGGTGTTTGGGTTGTCCAAATTTTCGTCCTGGTAGTAAATAATTGTCAACTTTCTTCACAAAATGAAAAGTCAGTGTCGACGAAAAATGATTTTTTTATTTATTTACTTATGTACTTATTTATATAGGTATATTTTAAATAAAACAAACTACTAAACTGCTATTGATGATATGTGTGAAATCTAAGAAGATAACCTAGAACTCAGAAACTCAGATAACCGGTAAAATCGATCATGCACATATATTATCATGAGCTGAGCTCTTTATACAAATTATAACGCATAACGTGGGGAAACATTCAAGGTGGTGGCGCGAATTCTGATGTTATCTAATTGTATTTGTGTTTCTTATGCATTTATAATGCTTGTATCAAAACAATTATCGATCTGCGCAATTATCGATCTGACGATGCGTTATTTAATTTGATGGAATGACAAGTAAAGCTATTGTTCTTGTCGTTAAGGCAATGCAATAAAATCATAGTTCAAAGTACATTTACGGTTGTACTGCAAATTAGACTTTTTAATGTCGGACATAAATCCTCCAATAAAAGTTATAGAAAAACAAACGTCGTTCGTCCCATAAAATGCGTCAACTAATCGGGAAGCGTTTCACGACAATAAATTGGAATGTACAACTAATAAACAGTACAATGGCGCTAAACACGTTCTAGTGGGTTATGCATCGAACAATGGTATTAATTACAGTGTTCCAGGATCCTTGTAATAGTGCATAGTCCAGTCAAAATACACATTGTCCTCGTCATACAGCCCGAACGTATATTAACAGTGCGCTTCTGTTACACCATTAGATAAGTGTCTCGACGGATCTCCCTATTCGCACCGGTAATAACACGTTTCATGGGAATTTCGTTAGACAATATGTACTATTTGAAACCGTCAGGTGATTTATTGAAAAAAAAAGAACATAACAGAACGATTTTAGAAATCGTCCCTCGATACAAAGATAAAGTCAATCGTCCGCAATCTTTACAAGGGTTATTTCATATTCACAACAACGCTCAACTCGACGTAATAAAGATCGATCGCGATATAATCTCCACACGTTCGTTTCGAACGTTTTCCAATCGAGAAGCACACACGGTCGGGAAAAACCGGTGAGAGCCGTGGTTTTAGCGGGTGCAAGCGGCAGTTTCGACGGTAATTTAGTTAAGATCTTCCGGAATTTTATTGCCATTGTAAACACGTAATTAAATTGGAAGCTTAAACGATTCGACTACAAATGAACGAAGCTGTCACAACAAAACCGAACTGCTGTTTGTAATTTACTTAAAAGTTTTCGGACCCAAACACGAGTAAAAAACAAAAAGACGAACAACGTTCCGACGAAACGTAACCATTGTGTGCGGTACGCTTAAGAAACGATTCGATGGGCATAACTTTTCTAACCCCCGACTTTGACATAAAAGGACACTTTATTTATTTAAAAAATCGACAGGGCATTAAAACAAAATACTTATGTTTCTTACGTATCCGGTTCGTTAAGAGTGTTATTATTACGAATGGTAAATTTAATGGATTGTAGTTAAGCTTGGTTATTATTCTGCGTTCCGAGTTATTACCACTTCTATACATAATCGAGGATACTTCAAGTATACACCATTACGTGCATTATTCTACGTTACGAAGCCATTATTTTTTACGAACCACAAAATTTATGTTTTTACCGCGAAGTATATTATTATTTTCCAGCGGGACATAATGTCTTAATTACGTCTGAGGGATGTTAAACGCGTTTCGATTTGCATAATGGCCGGGGCACCGGAGCAAACGTGACAGGTTGGTGGTTAACTTGAAAGTTGAGGTAAATCACTGTAAAAATTTAACGGCACAGTATATCCGTAATAAATCTACGCCGTATATATATATTTTAAACGATTTTAACTGATGGTATTTACAAAGTCATTTAATCCAACAAACTCATCGCAAATCAATAAATTAAATTGGTCTGAATAATTTATATTACACGAGAAATATTCTGCTCAAAGAAGTCAAAGAGGACACGTAACTACTGTAACTAGTAAATTAATAAGCACTGGAGTTCCACAGGGCTCAGTATTGGGACCAATGATGAATATAATACGTTTGAAGGGAGAAATTGTCTTGTAATCATTCTCTTAACAGTTAATAGATATTAACATACCTTACTTACATACCTAGAGTGTAATAAATGTCATAACAGCCGCAGATCTCAGTTTGAGGATCTTAAAGACATCTAAGGCTCTTACGACATTCATTACATCCGCGATTTGTTCAATATTTTATCGGATTTAATCGACACAATTGCCAAACCACAATTAATAATTCAAACGAACAATCAACTCTGTCGAGTGTCGCGTGGTAAGACTCATAGATTGTACTCGTTGTTCAATCCGTGCATCTAAAGCGCATTTAAGAAGTTTGCAAATGGTACAGTTGTGCTTTTCTAAGAACTTTTGCAATTCTAAATTAACTCACAAGAAAATTAAATCACTAACACCGAGAGCAGAAATTATGAACTCGAACGAAATTAAGAAATGAATCGTCGATAAAACGACGCCGTTTCGAACGCGACGTAAATACTAATTACATCATCGGCATAAAGTACGTAGTGCAAATTAATGTAGTCGGCGTTGCCGTTGTATTAGATTAGCGGTGAATGTTTCGCTTCCATTTTGAGTCCCCAGACATTACACTAAAATCCTTTTTGCGAATCCGACCGCCTTTTTATTCCAAACAGTCTTAAGGGATGAGCTGTGTTCGCGCAACGTATGCGAGGATGTGTAATTTTTCGATTCCTCCCGGCGTCGTTCGTATCAATAGTTGTCTAATGAGTTTTTGATGAATGGATACGTTTTGAAGAAGTTTCGTTCGATGGACTGGTTGAATGGGGACTCGAAGCGGGTAAATGTAAATGCTGTTCTTTTTGCAAGTTTCAGTTTTATTGACTGAACGATTTAAAAACCTCATTCAATTTATTTTATTAGTATCGAATATCTCCATATGCAGGATCATTCTGAAATACGTCCCACTATTTCTATAAGTGATAGCTGACCTTAACCCACACCCAAATCCGCAAAAACGGCGGTCTTCGTTTTAAATTTTCGAAAAATGTCATTTTTTTGTATGGGCATTCGGTTCTAAGTACGTTCCTGTGTCCATTTCAATATGCGTCGCGTTGAAAATCAATTTCCTTTGGCGGAATAACATGAAATGTTGCAAAATAACCTTTATTGATGATAATTCGGCCTTAATGTCATATTTTACTCAAAACTTAAAATATTTTTTTCTGGCACACCCTTCAACATAGAACCTTTGTTTTTGCATATTTCGGGTTGGGCTTTGGTCAGCTACCACATGTTAAAATAGTGGGACTTATTTCAGAATGATCCTGTATATTTTTTTATTGACTCAAAGATTATTATTATTATTTTTGTACAGCGGATATTTTTATATTGACATCGCTTCTACTACTCGAACATATCATCGCCATTACTCTTTTAGTCCAAATCCAAATCAATCGAAATCTGTCGACTTCTATTTATCGAATTTCGAGTTTGTTTAAGCGAGCCAACCACATGTTGCCCGCCAAATTTTTACGATCGTTCATTTTCAGACGTTCAGTTCTTACAGTTGGTTAGGTTGACCTAAACCTTCAGCCCTGAGGGCGCTTGAGAGATGAAGACCTGTGCTCGGGCACAGTTTAATACCTATTGACCCCCCCCCTGTATGCTTCAACTTATAGAAAAAGAATGGGGGCAAGTAATGGCCTTGGTGACAGGCCACAACCGCCTGAATAAGCACCTTCATAGTATGATGGTGACAGAATGTGTAGAAAGTGTCGAGAGAAGGAGAAGACCTCCACGTACATCCTATGTGATTACCGCTAATATATAGGTTTCTCGGAAAGCAATTCTTTTTGTCGAACGATCTGGACTGGAGCAGACTGCTTACCTTTGTGGAGGCAGCCAGGTTCTCCTAACGGGTCGCTTATGATGCGGATGCACAATGGGTCTCTAGGTCTAACAATAAGTGCTACGGATTCTTGGACGCTGCCCGCGTGATTAATTATAAAACTAAAATGTGGATACTGAGGAATGTAACGCCTTTTTGTGATGTTCGACTGGGCAGGGAAGAGTCCCAACACCCAAATGGAATTGAAGATCACTGTAATTGATTCCCTCGTCTCAAATTATTATTTTTCGCATAGGGCACACTCAACATTTGAGCTACGTTCTTTTCTTTGAATGAAATAATAATATGTGTTGTTTACGTTAAAACAAATCTCTCGACAATTGAAAAATCACACGAAGCTGCGGAAAGACTCCACCAGAAATAATAACAACGGTCGATATGAGAAAGTGTCACGGTCGCGTTGCGGCGTGCTACTTCAGCAAACATTAATAGAAATTATTTCGTGTATACGGTATACCGCGCGCAAGTTAGCGTCGAAAGGATGTCAAGGAGTGGCAGAAGTCTTTGAAGAGTGCGCAAAAACGACTACAAAGGGAATACATAAAGTCATATGCAGAAAAGCTCCGCGCTCCGCACAAATGAGAATGACAGCTGTTTGAACTTTTCCACGGTCTGAAACGTCGCGAATCAAAGGAACTCGTAAAGTTTCAGCGTCGATGCTGCGTTTAAAGCGACAACGGTTATTAGCGGTCATTAACACGATTAATTTGGTGCAAATTGGCTCGACTGTGCAATGTTATCTGAGATCGAACTGTTAGGGGTTTGAACTCTTTGCTTCGCATGATAACACAACTGATCCATGGTTATTGTAAACGTGGCATAGAGAATTTAGCCGCAAAAGTGTCTGCTAAAACTACTGAATATTTAACAGCGAAAAATTATGTAATTAGAGAATATATTTGCTTCTCTCAGTTTGAAATTTTGTGTGACGTGACAAGTTCCAAAATGGTTAGACAAATAATTATAAACTATAGTTTGGGTCCTTCAATACCTACATTATTTCTTTAAGAAATACGCTGTAAAGTGTAAATTGTTGAATATTAAGTAAACTTTTTTCTCTCAACTTCTTTCTCTTTTTCAACCGAATTGAAAAATGGCACCATTTAATAACAACCGAGTAAATAGTTGTGTTTATATGTACTCCCACGTCTTCATATCGCTTATTGAAAATGGCATACACAACAAGCCAGAACAAGGACTTTGGCACTCTCGAAACGACAAATTAAATAAAAACTCTACATACACGTATTTCGCATGTATGCCTCGCAGAACGCAAGACAATATCGAAAAGCACTTTATTGAATTGTTACGTTGCATATTTACAAATGTAAGTTAAACGTGCGACGCAGTCTCATCAAAGAAACTCCAAATCCGAACCGCGACGCGGAAAGGGAAATGAACACGACGAGAATGGAGGGCGGTGAAAAAGGAAATCGCATAATGGCTGCCGGTCGGAGGCTCAAAAACTTCATAGAGGGAAAAGTTCCGCCACCCGAAGAGGCATTTTGAATAACGTCGACTCAGCGTAGCCTATTTACTTTATTCTTATGGAAATGCGTTCGTTCTGCGTCTTTATTTTCCCGTAGATTTTAATTTGTTATTCGGTCGGGTGGTCGAGTTCTCATTCTGAAAAAAAAGAAAAAATTGAATAAAAACAAAATAAAAAAAGAAAAATAGAAGTTAACGTTCGGCGTGTACGCGCAAGTTAATTTCTAACATGAATTGACTGCCTAAATTCGACGTGCTTCCAAAGCAGAATTTAATCAAGACTTGGATTACCAATTTTAAATTTGAATGCGGTAAACTGTAATAGAAAACGTAACGTTCCCGACTCTTGTATAATACAAGCAATCAATAAATCCATACGCGTGTTTATAGGAAGTCGATTTTGCCCGGCGCGAATCCGTTATTAATTGTCGGGGAGGGTTATGTGTGAATAGAAACACGTGTGCCCTAACCGTGTAATTTATTATCTTTCTCTATTAATTAATTTACAGTCTTTCTCGCTCGTGTGATAAATGCACAATGAAATTAAAATATTACGTTTTGTCTCTATCTTGCAAATATTGCAATATAAAATGACCTCAAGATAAATTGTATGACATAAAATAGAGTGTTATATATTTTATTAATTTTCTTAAGTCAAATTAGATGTACTAAAAAAATTACCAGATCAATGGTGAAAGCTTAAACTTCGCTACAATGAAAACAAGTGATTTTATGTACCCATGGAATTCGCACGAAAACAGACCGAGAATCGATTAAATTTCTTTTAGACGCTCACTTTTTAGGGTATATATTCTTAAGACTGAGTCACCCGAACGATTTCCAGATCGGGTGCAAGTCGTAACTAAAAATTATACAAAAAGGAAAAATGCAACAATAATTTTCAGACAATAATTACCGACCGACCTACCTAAATTGATTGCAAGAGATGAGGTATTTGGAAGAAATTGAGACAAATACGGTATTTTATCCAGTTTATCACCGAGTTGTATGCGATTTAGACGTATTAACGAAACCCATTTAATTTAACCGATTCAATGTTTATTTAAAAAAATTATATTTAAAAATATTTTGCCTTTCGAATAAATTACTGAAATAAAACAAAGTTCGCCTGTAGTAAGTACTAAGAAATGGGCAAGTCGGGTGAGTTGAAGTTAGGATAGACAACAACTTTAATCGAAATGTTATAAAAGAAGTTTAATGACATTTAATGAAATATAAAAACTTATATATGTATACATTTTTAAAAGAAGTATCTCCGGAACCCAGTTCCGGGAGTTCTTACGATAGGCGTAGTACTGTGGAGAAATATCTCAGGATCGATTCAAGACTGTTTTGAAGAAGCACTTGGTGGCTCTAGCATCATATTCCTTTAATATGTTTGTTTGAATCATTTTAATATACTATACAATATAATATTCGTTTGTGATTATTTTGACAAAATTATGTACTATTATGTACATGAAAATATATATTTATATATTATTATTATTATATTGTTATTTGTAGAAAAATATTTAATAAATGGATGTACGTGGACTACGTGTTAAAAGTGAATGGCAGATTTGCGGGACACATTAAGTATGTTTCTGGGAAAGTGCAGAAGACAAAACAAGCTTTGAGAAATGTGCTATAGAGTATACGAAAAGTTAACTTTGAGGAGTGGATTGTAGTATGGAGGAGCTGTGAACGAAGCACAGCAGTATAGATGAACAAGGACCTATCAAGATGGGAAAGGCTGGAGATGTTTCAAAGAGAGAGGCGGCGGGCAATGGAGGTAAAAAGGGAGGCAAGTCAGTAGGTGGATGAATTACGAAAGATGGTACAGATAGGCACTGGTGGAAGGAAATAGCGGTAGAAATAGAGGCAAAGAGAATGTGTTATATGTTGGAAAAGCATTTAATTCATTAAAAAGCCCATTCTTTGGAAAAATAGAAATACCAAAAGAAATAAAAACCCAGGTTGTGAAAAATGTAATAAACAGAATTAACGCAAGAGAAATGAGATTTATAAGGGGAATAGAGAGGAGAACAAGACGAGACCGAATAATAAATGAAACTTACAGAGAACAACTCAAAATAAAGGCAATAGATAAAAGAATCAAGGAGATACAACTAGGCTAGGACATGTGTGCAGGATGACAAGCTTAAGAATATATGAGGCAAAACCGGTTGGAAGGAAAAGGAGAGGAAGGCCGAGAAAAACCTAACAAGACGACGTGAGAGCCCCGGCACAACAAGAAATATACAGTGGTCTGAAGTGAAAAACATAGCTCGGGAGAGAAAAACTTGAAAGTTCCGAATTTCAACCACTATTCTATTCAATACTCAACCACTAAATGGTAGATGGACTTGGGAATAATTAATAAGTAATTTTGGCCGATGAGTCCAGTTTTTGTATCAATAATACTGCAATATGTAGCAATTCTAATGAAGTTATATCAACAATTTTGTAAATGTGCTCATATCCTTGCAAAGGTTAAATTCTTCATTAGAAGAGATTACGGATGAAGATTTGTCAAACTTAATAACTTGCCAAACATTTCCTGATTTAATTGCCAATAAAATTTGTTCTAAATTTGCATATTGGTCCATTATAATTCTTGAGTACTTTCCATTATGAAACAATACATAAATATCGAATTGCAGAAGCGACGTTTTCAGAATACTCCTACTGCAAACAATTTTAATTGACACGATGGAGTCACGTCGAAATCGAAAGCGGTAGCAAAAACACGTAAATACTTATCTACGACCTCATATGAATATCGCGCCTCTCTCTGTATGTGTATCGTAAATGCCATTTTGATTTGCTTTTACGGTTAATAAAAATACAATGCCGGCTTGTACCACGCCAATGGTGGAACCTATTATCTTCTACCATTTTAACCGATCAAAAAAATGAAGCTTACGCCGCCCGCCGACGTTTATCGAATGTTTTGTGTCCTTTGAAGCGGGCATACATCTGTCGTTTAATTGGAGTTGTTTTTTTGCGCTCCTCGCGAGTACAATTGTTTCTTCCGCTTGGGCAATTTCTTTGACGATTAATTGCCGTGAGGGCGTCTTTTGTTCTACGCGTAGTGAATGCGCCATTCTTACGGTGAATGGTGCGTTACCGGCACGTTCCAAAAAATGTCGTGTGGCATTAAAACGTTCATGAAACGCCGGAAGCGCTCGAAGCACGAAATAATCGCGAATAAATCGATTCGCGTTTCTAATTGATGCGACTTCTGTAACTTTGCCCCGGCACGGCATAATAAGATAAATACTGCATTCCCGGAGGCGTCGGCGCGATTGAATAAAATCGCGACTACGTTCTTGATTTACCGATATTCGTGTCCTTTTGATCTCCGGCGAATGAATTGGTATTGTGTTTATTCCGCAGTCGAGTTGTGCGATTACAATGGAAACGCTTCTCGCGGATCGTTTCGAAGATTAATGATTCGATTATAAAAATAATTTTTTTTTTGCCAGAAATATAGAAATAATTTATTTGGTCGGAATCCGGCCGATTCGGCCGTTTCTTGCCATATTTTCGCATGTCATTGTGCATACGTTTTAATCGCGTTTTACGTTGATTAATAACGAAATAGCATGTTTTTAATCTCTCGCTATATACAATTCCGACATCAGATTTAATCTGCTTTGGAGCTTTGACAGTGCATTTTTATTTCGTTACGTGAGAAAAGCTACAAAACTCACAAATAAACACACTGAAACCTTTTCTGTGTTATGAAAACACGGATCATTTTGAGTTTGATCCTATTAACTTAATATTTGGACTGTATTGTCTTGTACGATTACTAGTGCACTATTAGTGCCTTGCTGGACACTTTAGAAATGACGTCAAAACGCCTCAACAAATTAACAACAATAATAGGCTCCTTTTTCCGAACACAGCACATTCCAAATGACATAACTCATGATTATAATTCTTTATCATTTTTACATCTTCCGTACAATCATAACCATTTCATTTTTTAATGCGAAGAAAGTGCGGAGAGCGTCGCGAAAGCGAACTAAATCTCCCTTATCGGAAATCACAAAGTCGTCGGCAATAAAACGAAACCCACCCCATTCCAGATACAATTTTTGAGTACTGTAACCACTTAAATTTTGTCGACGACGCATAATGGGGAGGTCGACTTTCACGTAATAATAATGGATTCCATTATTTGCGGTTCGTTTTTCGCGACGAGGCCAGGCGACGCGACGCCGCGTTAGGAATAACGACCTTAAGAAGAGGCCGCGCGCACAGGGTCGCGGCTGTCCCCCTAAAAATTATTAAGGACCGCGCGCCATCGGTATTTAAATCGAGAGCGTCCCGAAAATCCATTATAATTCGCCATAAACTTTTTAGTACCCATTAACCTTTAGATGGATACATCAACTGAATTTTATGTAGCGAACTTCGGAGCCTAATTTACTACCTCATCACGTGGCCGTTTTTAATTCGTCTGCGTAATTTCGCTTAATTACATAGAAATAAATGTACCACGCCGGATGTCTTTAAAATGTTTGACATAACATGCACCATACTTCATAATTGATTATTAATATCCTGAAGAGAGTACTGTATACAATTTAAATATGACCTTGACGCGCCAGCTGTCATGGCTTGTGAGAAATGAGGAAAGACAAGGGAGGAAGAAAGGCGTGCTAAGAAGCTGTGCAGAGGTTGAGGAAACGACAAACTTATCAAGGCGAGAGAATGAAAGAGTCGACGGTGGAAATGAGGGCCGGCCATCAGGAGACTATAGTGGGAAAGATGGTCAAGAAATAGAAGGAGGTGTATGTACAGAGTTGTATACATCTTGAAACTACAAAGAAAGTTGTTTGCACAGTAGAAAGTTAAAATAAATGTAATTTAATAATTTAAATTTAATTATTCTTAACTATTCAAACGAGCGATGGTGTCCACCCTATCCAGAATATTCCCAACATATCTATAAATGCGGGTAATTTTTTTCCGCTTTAAAAGACTTAAATTGTATTTTGTGTATACTTTTTCAAAACATACCGTAAATTGTGCGGCTTCGCCAAAAGAAACTCTGATTTATTAACCTGTTAACGCAAAACACTACACAAACAAAACGTAGCCCGCGTAGAATAAATCACGTAGCACACCCGTAATACGTTATTAATCATAAAAGCAAAGTGGAAACTCGAAGTTCGCGTCGAACGGAGAGATCTTTTAAAACACACACTCGCGTCATTAGACGGGCCGCCGAGCAAAGGAGCCGGAACGTTCCGCCAAGTTTTCATTTCATTTAAAGATAAATCCGTCGTATTATCTTAAGAGCGGTTCATTTAACATTTGCGCATATTAACCGGGCAAATAGTGAGTACGAAACTATCCCGCTTCTCCGCGTTTTTCGTCGCTTATTCGCAGATAACCGGAGAAGCTTTTAAATTAAAACGGTAGAGGAAGATTATTCTTCGCGTCTCGGTCCTTGTGACTTATGCGATATGCCCGATTTAAACGATTGTTTTTTGCCAGAAAAGTCGCTATTAAACGTTTTTTTTTTTTTTGTTGAATATTTCATCTTTTGTTAAACTAATATGCGAGATTTTTTTTAATGCGAATTTCCACGCACGCCCCTGAATAAATTAATTAATTTACGTTATATGAGTTTTCTGTGTATTTCTGTACGTTTGTTTATTCATAAACATTCTGTCTGCTCGGGGCGCTTCACTGTTTTTAATACTGAGGAGGTACGCGAAGCATAAATAAAATTAATTGCGTGAAATATTCGCAATGCTCTTTATGTACACGGGAATGACAGACATAATTTTTCCTTAAATTAAAAGCAAAACACTGACGAACAAACCAAATGCTCGTCCTTTTGCTGGTTCGTTACGTACGAGCTGTGTTACACCAGCGATTCCAAAATTTTTGTTCTAGTCATACCAACTGGAGGCAGAGAGGGCTTGATCGATGTTATTATATTAAAATATCAGTATTGCTTTAATATTAAATCGGTCATCGTATTGCGCGCAAGCCCAAATGTGTGCGAAATTTACAATTTGCGTCGAAATTCAGCCGGATGTAATTTCAATCGCCTACGTATTTTATTTGTGACAGCGCGGTGCCCATAATGTATAATTTATAAAATAAATAGTAATGTCGAGTGTGGTACGTAACACGAATGGGAAATTATAAAGGTACAATCGAAGAGATAACATCGCTCGCGCCCATTCAATATTTCCATACCTGCCGTACAAATAAATTATTTCGCGTCGAAAGGACGCAGGAGCGATCGATGCTTATAAATTGTGCATGCATTGAAAGTGGTGAACTATTTCACGTGTTTGTAAGTGATTTGATGGCTCAGGGGTCCCGTCCGTCATGAATAGACGGGCGACGATTACAGAAGCAGAATTGTGCATTTCAGGTCATTATTTGGACGAATAATTATAAATGTATATCATTTCACCAGGTTTAATTCGCTGTTTAAAAAATTCTGTAGTTTATAATTCCAGAATAACAAGTGAATAAAATGTTAAAATTTTATTGGCTGTCAAAAGAGGTTTACTTACAGTGAATTTGACTCTCGTCCCCAAACATAAAACGAATGGCTCTCTTTTGAACTTTAAATACTTTTGAGAAGTGAAGCCCCAGGAACCGACTTGAGATGTGCGGTGAGGGGGAAGTGCCCTCAATCCTTAATATTGGCTATTGAGTATTGGGTGTTGGGTACGTCCCTAACCACACGCTCCCCTCCCCCACACGCTCCCCTCCCTCATCACACGCTCCTCTTCCTTTTATGGAATAAATTCAGTAAAAGCGAAATAAAATATTTTGGGAACAAATCTTCGAACAGGTCGATTTTGTTTTGATAAAAATACTCATTTTTGCATGAAAGTCGATTATCAACAATCATTTGTTTTTTCTATTTTTTCCTTGATTTTGAGAAATTTTTTCATTATCGAACCAACAGTATAAACATGTTGCAACCTTACATAAGAAAATTTTCGAGCAAGAGACAATGTCACTTTGAGAATGAAAGTTCTCTCAAAATAAAGAAAAAAATTGCCATTGCCAAAAAAAGTTGATGGCGTCATTGATGGCGTCAAACGGACAAACGCTATACCACCAGGGCTGCCACTTACATTTATTCCACTAACCGATATGAGAGAAGTCCCACCAGAGGTCGCAGGACAGCGGAAAATTTAAAATGTGCAACTTTCCTATTTGGTGTCGATTTTTCGTAGACGGCACCCGCGGGCTTCGATCGTTTCCGTTGTCACCGTAGAATTATTAGTCTCGCCGTACACGCAATTAGATTTAATTACGCACTTGATCAGTGAAATGTCCCGCTGCAAAATGCGGTTGCGGCATCCCCATCGACGCGACGATCCGTCGAAAAAAATCGCCGATCGGACGATGGACGTTGTATGGCTAATTTGGACGTTTCTTGGAACGTAATGAAATACACGATTTTGCGTGAAATTACAATCGGCGGCGAATTAACGACCAATAACGGGGTAAATTACCGTTCGGGTCTGTGTACAACGCACGTTGCCATGTCATTATCCCATTGAAAGTAATTCAACGACTTTGTAATAATAATCCGACGTGGAATCAAAGGAACCGCTTATTCATCAACCATATATGTTCGGTAATTATAAGCTGTTAATGACGGGGTGGTTGCATGTTTGCTGAAGTATTGGTTTACTTATTTTATGTGAGTGAAGTTCTCAGAACAAATTAATTGGTTGTGTGTGCAGGGTTGTAGCACAATAACTTATCGATATTATCGAATGGGGTGAACATGTCAGTTTCATATCAGCTCATTCACAGACAATTCCACAAACAACACATATTAGTCTTGAATTGAAAACTTCTTTTGCATATATACACAGCACCTTTTAGAACCATGAGAACTATAAAAAACCTGGCTCACAAAACAACAATTCTTCCTATATCGATGGTGGTGATATAGACATAAGTTTTGGAGTAAAGTATTTTCCCACCTTATTAAATAATGACAAGAGTGAAAATACAATGGGAAATAACGCAGTGAATGTGCAATTGTACATGGGCGACATAAAACTCCTTGCCTCGTCCAGATAAAACCAAAAATCGACAAGACGAACAAAACATGAGCATAAGCCAGTGCTAAAAATGATAAAGAAAAAAATTATCTACTCCATGTCAATGAAGCCATTCTTGGTAGAATAAAATTTGTGTGGGGACCTCCTCATAACAAAGCCACACAAGCCCTGAAAGAACTTACTTCTAAAGAATCTAAAGAAAAGGGAATATAACAATATATACAGGATTAGCTCATGCTACTGAGCGCTCATAGTTTAAAGCCACTAGAAAATTTTAGATTACAGGAACTGGACAAGGAATTTCAAAGAAAAACAAATGTCCTTGCGGAGCACCTAACCTGCGTTTTCCACCAGAAAAAGCATCGATAGCAGAAGGTGAAATCTGACAAGCACTAGCCGCGTATTCTAACAATCATTATCTCCACAATTAGGACGTTGCGTTTGAGGTAATATCAAAGTAAATGTATGGTGGATACTACCTAAGCGTCTTAATTTATTTGTTGCTTGTCTCGGGCTTCTAGAGGCTACAACATACCGTATGTGGATATAAAACTAATTATAATCAGACCGCATTACAAATATCTGTTCACCAACAAAAACAAGCAAACAAACAAAACGCTGACTCGTCATTGCACCAATCGTCTCCCATTCTGTTATCCCGTTCTGGATAAATCTAGTACGAAAATGTCCACCGACATGAAAATATCTTATCGTTAGAAGCGACGCGAGGGCGGCGCTAACGTAATTTGATGCATTGCCGAGCGCATAAAAACCCAGATAAAATATTAGCGTTGCACGAACTGCAACCTAGGCATAGATAGCCGTATGTAGTGTGTACGCAATCAAAGCTTGAACAATGCTATTCGCGCAGACTTACTAGCGATAACACGGACCGGCTTGGCGGCTCTCCGAGGATACAGTTCACGATGGCATAAAATTGGAATCAAAGTTGATTTAACTTCGCGCGGAAACGAATAGAAAAATGTGTATTTCGAATAATATTCGTCGGGACGGACGTCTCCCGTGCAATACGGTGCGGCTAATGCCGCAATATAAAATTCAAGACGATATAATCGTATAACGAGCGAGGATTGTCAACTCGCAAGTGCCATTTCTAGCTTGTTATGTCGACTACGTGACTATGACAACCATTATCGAAACACGCCCTAACAACATCAAACGAGTTAAAAAGCAATTTCTATTTTCTGTTCGCTTAAATTAAGGTGCCTATACACGTACAGTCGGTTTGCTGTTCGGAACTGCAGATATCGAGATCTGCAGTTAAAATTTCCATATACAGTGCAGCAGAACTGATCGTGTGTAGAGAAAATCTGCAGATTTGTTACAGGCCGACTGCAGGCCGACTGTACGTGTATAGATAGGTACCTTAACCGTAACCAGATGACAAAGACATAAACACTAGAAAAATTGTTCTAAATATTTTATTCGTCACGTTCTTACATGCACGCATAACAGAATACAACGACGATAACAATTACCGCGCTACGTCGTTACGACAAAACTTGTTCCTTAACATAATACCTTGAATACACTGCAAAATGTTTATCTTATTAGGTGCTTTACGCCATAATTTACCGAGAAATAAGCATTCACGTCGGCTGCGTCTGCATGCACAGTGGCCCCGCTTATTATTACCGTGTAATAAATGAATCACGCCGGAATCCCAGTTGCGGAAGCATAATATAGTTTGCGAGTTATGTTGATGTTGGTAGTTCTTGTGCGCCTGAGACAAACCACCTGTGAGGAAGCTAATGTATGCAAAACGTGTTACTTGGTTTCACGGAAGGCGCATATACATGCATGGATGCGAGATATGTTAAACTGAAACTCTGGAATTCAATGTACTTGTTGATTGAAGACACAGACAAACGAAATTTTGTCGATGCACCCAGGATTGAAATCGTACGTGTTTTCTAAAGCTTTACATTATTGTCATTAATTAATAGTTTCAATCCTCATGTCCTTTTTTTTCTGACGCACCTTCTTCAACGAGTAATTTATTAAGAATTGATTCAGGGAAAATAAAATAGATTTAAAAAGTTATATGAGTCTCGTACAACAGTAACGATTTATTTATAATTTATCAAAAATGGGAGGAGCGTAAAAATACATGAAAGAGGATGATGGTCGACAAATGACTTGGAAATGAGGACAAGCTAGGGAGTAGGTAGCATGGGACAGGTGGTGACGTGATGGAAAGAGGCAAGGGACGCAGGAAGACTTTAGAGGAAGTGTTTCAGTGAGACAAGACAAGGCTTACGGATACTGAGAACAGGGAAGAAGAAGCTGGAGCAGAAAGTGTAAAAATGATGTACATATCTAAAAGGGTGCATGTAATTTCAAAAGCGAAAAACAGTTGTAGAGGTCTTAAATGGTTTTTTTTTTTCAAAGAATAACTTTAAACAAATAATTTTTAATGCACCATTCATTCACCCTTTTAATTGGTATCAGGCATTGAGCGAAACATCATTGAAATTTGCTGTGATTGAAAATATTCCTGAAAATTGAAACTTACCTGTTAGCTGATATTTTTGCTTGGAAAGTTAAAATAAAACGACAGTTACTTTGACTTCACACTTTATTTGTAAAATAATCTGCGGAATCTAGCTCCTAAACAATTGTAATAAGAAACGGCTACGAAAATTAAGAACTTTGTAAATCGAAAACGAAACTTGCGACCGTTAAATTTACAAAATCATTTCTACGGCTTCCATTTGTATGTATATACGTACACACGTGAACAAGCTTGTAATAACAACAATAATAATAAACTTTAATGGCGTACGAGGCGTACAATAGTGACCTTGTTGTTGCTGAAACATTCATTTTTAGGCCGCCACTGTACATACAGTACCTTGTTAAACTACATTTCTAATGGAATTAAGCGAATAGAAGCGTTAAATTTTCTTTACTTTTTATATGTACACATTTTTATAGTTATCACATTATCAGACATATGTAAGACGCTAGAAATCTGGATGAGCCATTTACAAGGTTTACTGAAGGCAAGCTGAGTATAAACTGAGTGCGTTTATATGCGTGAATGCTACACATTTTTCTACGTGGCCGTTTTCAGGGGATCGCACGATCCTCATTCGAACCGCGAAAGTCTGCGCTCTAAATAATCGATCGTATTTTATTTACGCTTTACAAGACAAAAAAAAAACAACATGAAATAATGCCGATTTATCAACATAATGGTGTGCGTCGCACGTGGCAAAAAATTGCGGCAATCGAAGTCTTGATAAATTGTTTCGATGGCAAACATGATTTATGAAATGGCGTTTAGTGCCGTTGTTCGGTTTTTTTGTCGACAATTCGTATTTTCGTGTAAATGTGTAAGTACACGAGGTTCGGTTTCATAACTTTTTAGCGGGCTGTTTATTGACCCCAATTATTTAGCATTTGAGTTAGCCTTAATTGGGGATAATTGATGCCACGGCGCACTCTATCCGAGGTTGACGTAACATTCATTCAATTTTGCATGAAAACGGTCATGTAGCAACTATTACTAATAAAAGGTGACACATAATATACACTAATTGTAAAATCGGCTTGTCGAAAACGAAACCGAAAACTCAACCAACGCGGTGCATCATAATAGAAGCAAATTCTCGTTCGGCCTACGAAGGCCCACACCTATTTACAGTTTTTCTTTTTTTTTTATATCGTGTTACTTTTTAAAATATCACGCTGAATTTCGAGTTTTCACAAAAAAAAACGTGCATCGTGCGCTCGACGTTTCGACGGAATTCGTCCACAAACGTTCGGATTCGGATAAAAAAAAAAGAATTGGCTTTGGGGGGCGGGGGGCTCCGAAGCTATTCAACGATATCAAACGAAACACTGCGGAAGGTACACAAAGCGCGGACGACAAAAAGTGAAAATAGTTTGGTAAACGAAATCCGCAAACACGGGACCATATGACAGACGCAAAATTAACAATCTTTTACTGCACGTATGTATAAAATACTCCTAAGTTACAATAAAGTAAATGTCTAAGAGAGACTAATTCAAACAAAAATCTCTGTACAAGTGATTGTTTTTATTTAGTCTTTTATACGATCGACCAACGTCCTTGGCAAAGAAATTCAACGGCCAAAATTCATTTTGTATAAATTGGGTTTGGAATAGATTTGGGCGAAGGTGGAGATCGTGATGTATAGAAAATGCGTTTTAAGGAATAGGTGAACGTAAAGTAACGCCATCGGGTATTCAGTCCCTTTTTAAAATTTGTATCCATGGGCTAGAAATAATAAAATACTTAATAGATGTATGAAATGGGAGGTAGTTCAAGCAACCAATAAAGAAGAAAGTTTTTCTGTATTAAAAAGTTTGTCGATAGAAAGAGAACACTCAGACGACCCTGAATACTGTGGTTTCAAAGAAACTCAATTTAACGTTATTTAAAAAATTCTTTTCTAGTAGGATAATTTAAGGTAAGAAAAAGAATCAACAGACGTGTGTAGAAAACCTTATTCTATGAATATAATTTTAAAACTTCTAAGAAATTTATTCTTAAAAGGGGAGGGGGTCTGGCTACAGGTCTGACTTAATGGAAAATGATTCAAATCATCATCTCAAAATAGCTAAATAATATCGATGTTGTAAAAGTATTAAATGATAGAGCTAAGTATCTTCTATCAATTTCGAAACAGTACAAGCTCCTTGTGGAAATTAAAAATGTTGTTTAGCAGTTGGACATTTTTCAAGCATCTGAAAACATTCCACAATTGATGCACCTGCTATCAAGTCTCAAATCCCACTCCTTTGATTAAAATAGTATCTATCTAGCAGATGGACTACTTTAATCAAATGCAATTTGTTGAACCTCAAATAACAATGAACATCATACTTGGTTCATATTAAAGAAATAATGGTTGAAAGGAAAAAATGGAAAGATTTAGTTCTAAGCCAACCTCCGAAATCATTCCTTTCCATCAAGGATTTGGGATATAGATAAGAAACGAGAAGAAATTTTGAAGAAATTGGGAGCGGGGATCGATTTGAAACGAAGATGAAAAAAAGTACAACTCTAGAAAGAATTACCACATAAAATATCTCCATTAATCACACCTGGTGAGACCAGGAGTATGATTTTAGGGTTTAGAAGAATGTCGAACATAAAGCAAAAAAAAGTTGAAACATTTTATAGATCCGCTGTTATGAACGTTGGTTGATGTACTTTACACCATGCAATAAACAGTACGTACAACCCATAAGTTTTCTTACGAAATCGGGTTTTACGCACCATTTTTTGAAAAGACGTAAATATTTTACACTGTAACATTTATATATAATTCAGATGGATCCGTTCCGTTCATTATCACACATTTCGGTCGTAAAGACCGTCCGCACCGCACAGCACTTAACCGATCGGAGACCGTCTCTCCTCCGAACTGCACACACTCACACCGAGACGAGTTCAATTATTAATCAAGCGCTTCCGCTCTTTTAATCTCGAACGGCCGTGACGATTATGGTTGTAACCGCGGCCATTATTCCATTAACTCTAGCTATTAACATTTATTTATTCTGAATTTTGCGACGACGACGACGAATTTACGATTAAAACACGTCACTCTGCGATTAATTTCGATTTAATTCCGAACTTGGCGGTTATTTGATTTAAACGAGTCATGTTAAGTACCACACTGCACTCGTTAGTAGAAGGAACGATGCGGCGGTTTGATGGCTTCTAGTTGCGGAACTTTTCACTGAAAAAGGAAAAAAATTGTTTATACAATAACATAATTTTATTAGTGAAATAATAATACCTGAAATTTAAGGGGATTACGTTCAAAAGAATACACTTAGCCGCAATAAAAGTGAGAGGTGGCGTGATAAATCACGGAAAATTTGTCATGCGTCTAAAGTAAGAGACTTTAATATTGTCTTAAGGTTGTGCTTTGGTTATTTATTGAATAATCTATATCATGATTATCAATCAGTCGGGATATCAGTCAGAGCCGAATAAATCAACTGAAGTTGATATTTATATTTATTAAAGAATCAAACAAAAAATAGGCCGAAAATTCCCAATATTTAATAAGGAGGCATCGTAAGGACCACGTTGTAGGTTCTCTGAAAAGAAGGACTCTGATAACTTGAGGACGAATGAATTTCGTGCAATCAAAGCAGGTATTGGTGTTACCCCATACACCTCGCCCTATGCCATAAAGCTTCAAGGTCACACTGAACGGGGTGGAATTTTGAAATAAGGGAATTAAACAATACGACTATTAAATTAAATTTCGTGACACAAATCATAACAACATTCATTTGCATGTAAATGAGAGTCGTTCTACGAGCGACCACATTATCGTGAAAAATTTGGCGTTGACTTTTGCCACGTCTTAAGTAGCATTGAATCCTTTCATGAATAGTACGATGCTAAGTGCTACGACATTATGGTAAATTCTTAATAAAAAATGCTTTTAATGTCATCGCTGATCTTTGTAATTATTCGGCGAGAATCTCAAAAGGTAATTAACGATTATCCTTAGCGTCGTAATTACTTGGGAATTCCGCGGGACGATATTCAACGTTTCGTTTTAACTGCTTTTTAACGATTTGAAATTCGCAGATATGAAAGGATTTTTCGAGGGAGAACAACATATATACGATATTGACCTAGCAACAGAGCCTCTCTCATTTCCTTTATGGGCAGACTTTGGACAACGCTTTCTCGATCGCCTCTCCACAAGACCGGAGACACGGACGCAACGCATTTCACTCTCATGGAGCCCCCGAGAAAGTGACGTGCCGTCAATATGAAGCGGAGACCCAACGTGCTCGAAACCAGCCCCTGACGATATTGTGTGTCCTCGTATTTTATCAGCGCTTCCGCACTCGTCACCTGAAACAAAAAAACAATATTCATCTGTGTATTCGTTGCACAAATCGATGAGTTTATTTGGAACGACTTAGGTTGATATAGATTGACGTTGCTCTTTCAACGGTTTCAATGGATTTTGAAAGCTGCTGGCATCAACTCTGTGTAAATACAACGAAAGATCGATTAAGACGTATTCTGAATTAAATTTATTTTAAAGGTCATTTTCTCAATGCTTCATTTGTTCCCGGTTTAGCTATTTTACGCCTTTTAAATTCGATTTCGTCGCTCCACATATTTTATACGCATGTTAATTTTTAATTCTCGACTTTCGCGGCGACACCAGATGTGTCTAATAGGATTTATGGTAAAAGGGATATTTAGGAAGCTTAGTGATGTAAGGGCGGAACTGTGTGAAAGTATGGTCAAGAAAGCTGATAAAGTGTGGTAAGAAGAGTTAAAGAAAGCCTTGAGATCAGAAAACGACGCGTAAGAAATTATGTTTGGTGTCTTGTAATGCTCTCTACACCTTTGGTGGAAGAGGGCTCGGGATAAGTAAGTAAGTAAAGTATTGTAATACTAACAGCTAGAGGACAATTTAATAAAAACAATATTGGAGAAAGTGAGTAAAAGAGTAAAGCGACGCGAACTAGAGTTACCGGAAATAAAATCAAAGTGTAATAGAAAATATACACGAACGGGTTATTTGATGGTTAAATGGCGAACAAGAGTAGTTATTAAAGAAAATTAGGTGTGTAAATGAAAAGTGAAAGAATAAATTGGATGAACGATAAGTACGGGAGTTGCAAATTCTGTGAAGAAACTTTAAATTGGGCAATATTGGCGAACAAAAACATCCTAAATTATCTAATTATACGTATTTTTCCCTTAATGTATACAATCCGCGAGAAATGTTTATTTAGTCGAGCAGTGGCATTTGTCTTTCCGTCACAATCTACAAATCTCCGATACAATAACTTCATTTTGTCACAGGGGAGACACGTAACTCGAGAGAACGGCGAAGCATTTTTAAAGTTCGGTGGCTTTACTACAAAGTGAAGTTCAAAATAGCACTTCGATAAATCAACAAAATAGTCGAATTTACCGCTAACTTGTAGATAAATTACGCGGAAAATCTCTGCGTTTTCGAAAGATCTCTTCCGGTAATTATACATCATTTCGATAAAAGATAATTTTATATTTCCTTAGTTGATAATATCTGACAAAATATAATTATCATTTTATAAAAAAATGCATTTGTGAACGCTGACAAGAAAGAAAGACATCAAATAAATCTCGCACGAATAAAATATGTTATAAATACACACCTGTTGTTCGTTTATGTACCACGTTAGAAGGGAAGCCGGATGGCTCTTGCCAGAAGTGCAATTCAGATTGATCTCGTCCCCTATCTGATATTGCATTTCCACGCCCGTTATGGTCGGATCTTCTTTCGGGAGAGCTGTAACAATAGAGGTGAAAGTTGTAAACACATCCATTCATCCAAAGACTTTTCGACGTTAACGCGATCTCGAGGTTGAACGCGTTCAAAAAAAATGTATTTATGTTTATATAAACACTAATAATTTTTTTTATCCATTTAAACCAGAAAATATTCGTAATATTTCTCTAGAAAGTATTGATTATTATCACAAATGAAATTAATAAGATATTTGGATTATTTAAGTGTATCTATCTAGAGACATAATTTTTAAAATTAGCGCCATTTACATGCGCGTGGTCGAAACTCGCTAAACCTTTATCTGAAGCAAAAAACAAAACTCGTGCACAAAACTTCAAAGTGCCGGCGCGAAGTGCAAATACTGGTTCTTTCTTCTTCTTTATACTGTGGCTTGGCACTGCAATTTAACGCGTTCTACTTAACTTAGCTTAACTAACTTCCCTCCACGTCTAGAATGTTCTACGACGATACGAGAAACAGGTCCGGTAATTTAAAAAAATCCTTAGAAATTCGTCAACAATTAGTACAGGAAATTTTAGTCAATTTAAAACGTTACCTTGTATGTTGGACGGCTGGTTTAAAGCATGAAGCACATTAGCGCGGAATGGAATGGAATGGAACAGAATGGAAATATTGTCGTACATATAATTAAACGTGGATGTTCCAAGCTGTTCCATCCCTTTCCGTTCCGTGCTAGTGTGACGATTCACGTTTAATTACATGTACGACATTTCCATTCTGTTCCATTCTATTCCATTCCGCGCTAATGTGCTCCTTGTTTAATACGTTTGACAACGTTCGTATTCGTACATTAATCCTCGTAACGAGAGAAATTAAATTTCAATAAGAGGTACACTGCTAAATCCTCTCAAAAGAGCGTTCATAAAATTGTAAAAAAATAATTAATTGTCCCAAAAATTCACACTTGCGAACAGTATGAGGTATCGCCACTACCACATCGAACGTTGAACCACAGTTGAACTATCAATAGTATCAATCCCATAAAAATCTTCAAAAAAAAACTCGCTCGGCCGGTCGGCACGTCTGCACAACGAAAGAAAGAAAATCTGTAGCGGAACAAAGTATTGGTTAATGAAAATAAATTCGCATTTATCGCGGAATTAAACACGTAACAAAGTTTCTATTGGTCGAGTTGTGATGTTTTATCGAATGACGTCGACTGGAATATTATTGGCTATAAATGCGATCACAAAACCAATGGGAATAATACTTTAATAAATTAAGAGCAAATAGGAAAAATTAAATGTTCTTTTAAACCGTGCGGGAAAGATTTGTTTATTCGTGGAAATATCAGTTTCCATTAATATTTTTTCTATGTAAAAAATAAAGAGTCGTGATTGCACAGTGGGGACATGTTTTACTGTTCACAGATTATGTCACATCTCGACACGATACATGGTCTTACAAAAAAGAGCGAACAGTCAATAATTTTATTATTATTTTTTGTTTAAGAACATGTGCACTGTTTGGCGGCATTTTCAATTGTTTGTTCCCATTTCCGGTTAAACCGGAAACGAACCCAACTTTGGTTTTTTAAATGACACTCTGTATATTTTTTTGACATTTTTTGATTCGTTACATTTTTACTTTCTGTACGTACCAAAATGTATGAGTGTTTTATAAGAAAACTGAAAAGTGTTCAAGACAACTACATATTTAAAAAACAAAATATCTATTGTCATGAAAACTAATTTCTTTATGTATTTGACATCTGTCACTTCTGTCAGAGTTTGTTTACATGTAGTTTGAAAACATTTTACAAAATTGATTATAATAATAATATTTGTAATCTTTGTTTGTATAATAAAAATGAAGAATTGTGAAGAAGTGGCTCTATTGTTAATTAATTAATAAACAAATTCTAGCAGAAGTGACAAATGTCAAATACTTAAAGAAATTTGTTTTCATGGCAATAGATATTTCGTTTTTTTTTAAATAGTTGTCTTGAACACTTCAAAATATTTTTTTGAGATTTACGGCAAAATTTTCTTATAATTGTACACTCATACAATTTGGTACGTGCAGAAAGCAAAAAATCTAACGAATCAAAAAATATACAGTGTCATTAAAAAAAAAAAACAAAGTTACGTCCGTTTCCGGTTTAACCGGAAATTGGAAAAAAACAATTGGAGGTGCCGCCAAACAGCGCGCAATGTTCTTAAACAAAAAACTATTTCATCGTTTTTTTATAAAACTCAAAATGAAGTCTTTTTTGTAAGACCCTGTATAGCTTTGTTATGGAGGTCGATCCTGATCGTTTAGACATTCGAGGATGAGCTAGTTTCTTAGTTATTACTCGTCATCAGAGTAGCTTTATGAGCGGTTATGGCATATCGAACGATGCGTGTTGGCCGCCCTGCCAAAACGCATCCAGTTTCAATTAACACTGATTTGCATGGGCCGGTCTAGCATGTGACATCTAGGGAGTTATTTATGATTATTCAGATTTTTTTGAACAATCATAATTAGCAAATCAGACTTTTAATTAACCGATTAATTAGTTACAGCTGTGCACACTTAGAAAAACAATCTAGCAATTAGTTTTTAATTTAGGGAGGCAGTTAACTAGCTAACTACATAGTTAATTAGTTAGCGAGACATGCAGTCAATTAATTATCCATTTATAAAATCAGTTAATAAGCCAGACAGGTAATAGTTAAATCATAAGTGAATTAAGTGAGAAATTAATTTGCAAACGAGGCATTCAATGAATTATCAAGCAAGAGAGTCAACTAAATTTCCAGTTAAGTTAGTTAATAAATTATCCATTTAGCTAATTAATCCAGGCAATTAGTTGTCCAACCAGGTACTTAATTAACAGAATCAGGCCTGACTGGATATCAGTTATTTAGCTTAATTCACTATTAATAAATTATCCAGCACTAATTAATTAGCCATACAACAACTAGTGTGATTACCAAACTGGATAATTACCCCGTTTAGTAGTCAGTTTTTTTTTACTAGTCAGTCTACTAATGAAGAAGTTATATAATTAAATAGTTTGCCGAGTAATTCACTAATTATCCAGGTATTAAGTCAATTAATTGTCGACCCATAAAGCCAAAAAATGAGTTGGTGAGACAGTTAATTAATTGCCCAAACAATAAAAAAATAACGGCTGGCAATAATTGAATTGTTAGATATGCGCCAATTATTTTTTCTCGCCTGATTCACGAGCGCCACCTAACGGTAAGTCTGCTTTATCGGTAGAGAGATAAAACAGACGCCATGTGATGCGTCGGTTTTTCACCGTTAGATGGAGCTTAAAGTATGCTAGTACTACAGTGACTTGATAAGTAACAGTGGCGCTAATGCTAGGTCAGTGTTTCTATTGCCTGAATTGATATCCACCGTGTTTAGGCAAGTTTTATGTAAACTTATATTTGTGAATGTCTGCATTTTAAACTATTTTAAGTTAAAGTTAGATTTTCATAGTTCTTTCTTATACATATATCTGCCTGTAGCACCCGTACAAGTTTTGCCTAAACATGGCGGAACCTCTCTATTGTCGCCACTAGTACTGACGACGGGTCTAACCCAAAAACTAACGTTAGTTTGTTAATTATAAGGCATTCTATTAATAATAAATTAGCAGGGTGATCAATTAATTTTCCAGTACCTAATCGATTATTTAAGGCAGCCATACTCAACCTTTTTTTGTCTCGGGCCAAATACATTATGTTTCCTACGTTACGCTAGCCGAAACATAGTATGTATGTATGTACATATAAAAGCTTGGCGGGCCGCAGGTTGAGTATGGCTGATCTAAGGTATTGAAAAAAAAGACATTGAGTAATCGTTCGCGGAGCATACTAGGGTTTTTCATGGCATTAAAATTTTGTTTCATCTACTGTGTCATAATAAATATATTATACTTATATTGATAAGTAATATAGGTAAATATATTTACTAGGAAACACAAATATATGAAATATAAAAATATTATGTGTTTCGGTATAATTTTTTTTCTGGTTGCATACTCAAAAATAGAAAGATAAAAGTACATATACCTTGAAGCAATTATAACCAAAAGTTGACATTATTAATAGATTAATAAATACATGCAGATTATGTTGAAGGTCTTTTATTTCTTGGAAGCTCAAAGAATAAAAACATAAAAATCACACTTTAAGTAATTTCCGAAAGAAATTTTCCATAAAAACAATCCATTTTTGTTGTAGCGAGAACACGCATCCCTAAACTGCAAAATCATCCAGCACGTGCGCTAAATGTATTAGAAACTTTTTATTTTCAACGAGACATGAAATATCACCGGCGAATATTCAACGGTATATCATGCATTACAATGGCCAAATTTGCATAAATTAGATGTCAGGACGACGGACGCGACGTCGAGGCATAATACATCAAATGCTTTCTCGTTACCTGAAAACATCTTTTAAACGCAAACAAGAAATATCATTCTTTCAATTAAAAACGGAATAACAAACGCGGCCGACGCCGCTGTTCGCGAGACGCATGGAAGCATTAATTAATAATTTATGAAAGGTCGCAACGCGAGACATTATTGTGGGAAACGCTATTGCAACGAAGAGTTCCATCTCTGTACGTGTAACGTGTTTATTTATCTATGCGGTGATGTACTTCTGATTACGGATTCAAGGATATCGCATTCAAGTTTTCTCATTTAATAATGCAGAGTTTATAAGTTTTGCGGCATGCAAATATCTTTTGTCTTAATTAAACAACTTTTCAAATTTGCAGAGATTATTTTTTCATTTCTCTAATGGTGGATTTATAGTCATTTTTATTTATTTCGAAAGAGCAGTACTTGTGGTGATTTGAATGTCACATCTAGGGCTGGGATCCGGATCCGGATATTTCGGATCCGGATCCAAAACTATCCGGATATCCGGATACCTCATATTTTCAATATCCGGATCCGGATCCGGATCCGCTATCCGGTTCCAGATCCGGATCCGGATCCGGATCCACTATACGGTTCCAGATCCGGATCCGGATCCGGATCCACTAT
>JAFFZR010007676.1:0-31956 GCA_018397195.1 Lethrus apterus | reverse complement strand
TGTTTAGTTTTGCCTGTACGTTATACAACTTTGTTATTTTAAATGGAACACCCTGTATATCGTCGCATTTTCAGATTCCCCGGAACAAAATAGGGAAAGTTTATACTACAGACCCCATACTAAAATTGAGCGATTTTCGAGATATTCCACTTTTAGGTAAAAAAAATTAATTTAGGCAGTTCTCTTTAAAAATTAATAATATTTTTATTAACGGCGATTTTGTAACGATTCGTTGGTATAATGGTAACAATGCTTCAAGTTAAACAGTCAATACCAAATATCCTCGTTATATTATACAGGCTGTTTTAAAATTGAAAATATCTTATATCTTATTTTGTCTAATACAGGTTTTAGGATACTTAATTAACTATAACTCAAAAAGAATTAATTTTAGCTATAGGGAATGTTATACGCGATCGAAAAAGAACTTAAAACTTGATCAAATGGCACAAAAATATACAAGGTGTTCCATTTGAAAAAAACGAGTTTTAGCCTTTTAAAGATGCTACAATTCATTATCAATTTTGAAACACCCTGTATAATATAACGAGGATATTTAGTATTGACTGTTTAACTTGAAGCATTGTTACCATTATGCCAACGAATCGTTACAAAATCGTCGTTAATAAAAACATTATTAATTTTTAAAGAGAACTACCTAAATTAATTTTTTTTACCTAAAAGTGGAATATCTCGAAAACCGCTCAATTTTAGTATGGGGCCTGTAGTATAAACTTTCCCTATTTTGTTCTGGGGAATCTGAAAATGCGACGATATACGATTGAAAAATCATGGACTAACGATGACAAATAAATGTTTAATTATACATTATGTTTAACCTCACAATTAAACTAGCATAAAATATTATTACTAAATGTATATAACATCGGAAATCACAAAAATCACGTTTCAATCACGATTTAAAAAATACATAATTCATTTTTAATTTTTGTGCCTCTATACTTTTTTTATCGAATTTCCGTTATATAGATACTTAAAAACGCAAACTCAATTAAATGCTAGTAATCAAATACACCGTTTATAAAAATCGACCTTCATAGTTGACTGACGTTTAAGTTGGAGACAAGTGAAGAGGAAAGACGTAATTACTTCGTTTATTAATACTTTCAGGGCGGAAGTAGTTTTAACGTGAACGACTGATGTGCAACGGAAGCACTTCCTAAAGTCATCAGATTGAGACGAAGGTTGCACCCTCGTCTACTTTTCGTTACTAATTATTTATTACGAAATTTTTAAAATTATAGTTAGTGTGTAGGAAATACTGCTAGAATTCATAGCTATTAGTCCTTGAATTGGACAAATTTTTAACCTATTTAATAGCCCCATGATTAGTGTTTCCTAGATTTTTGTTCGATTATTCTTCCTACGTTCTTTTTAATTTGCTTCTTTTTACGTACACATTATAATTACATACTAATAATTATGTTATTGTTAATGTTAAGTACACATCACGTGGAGTTTCACCAAGTATCGCCTAAATCTATCCAATTTTTAAGTACACATGTTTGTATAATAAAAACCCATCATTTTTTTCTTTGTGTTTGGTTTTGAATGAATTGATAAGACTTGATTCATCGATTGATAAGACTCTACGATGTGAAATATTCCTTTAGGTTAATAAATTTTTGTTTTTTAATTCATATACAGGGTGTTATGGGAGTCCACGTAGTCCGCGTTCTTAAAAAAATGTTGTTTGTAATGTTTGCTCTTCTTGACAGAGAGAGCCAAAAAGACTGAAGATGACGTTACAATTGTTTGCATTAATCAATTAGATAAGTTATTTGTAATAATAAAATAAATAATAAATAAATAAATGTTTCCTTTTACATTTTTATTTCACGCTGATGCGGAATATATTTTCATATAAAATTACTATTGGTTTGTTGAGCAAATGATTTACTATTTTTTCATTAGGACTTATATTAACACAAACGTGACTAGTTCAAGTTATGCTGCTAAACAGAAAACAAACATTTTCTACTGCGATTCACATATCGTGTGAGGAGCGGCTTCTTTCCGGAAGTTGCCTTCAAGGTCACATACCACGTAATACTCCGGGTCATAGCTGTAGTTTTATTCTCAGTGAACGGCTCTGCACGTGGCGTTAGAACTTTATAGCGATTAATTTAATTACTTGGCGTGCAATAGATCATTTGAAATTGCTTAATGATACAGTCTGACATTTTTTGTGCGATTGATAAATAATTTCATTATTTCCTCCTATACAATGACCGACTTGCTATAAAATGTGTGATATAAATTACGGTTTTATTGTAGAGTTGATTTCCGGGTTGCCTCTTGATTATGACGTTTCTTTCGCTTTTGCGAACAACATCTTCATCAATAGTTGTTGCTTTCGGAAATTGTTTGATAAATTCACTCCTCGATGTCGTATTTTGATCCATTATAGTGAAAAGTTATGTTTTTTATAATTATTACTATTCATTAATTATTAATATACATGATTGCATATAGACTTCTAGTCAAAAGTGTCATAAACAAGCACTTTATCATCAAATTTTTGCATAAATAAATATTTCAACAGATATTTATTTTTCAAACAATAACGTTATTAACATTCCAATCTCACACAAATATTCCTGATTTTATTAATTAGTTTAAAATTGTACTTTCCAAGCAAAAAAATCCCAGAAAAAACCGACGATTTTATTAAAGTATTAAAAAAGGTCTGAGGTAACTTAAATTCCCTTGCTAACTTCATCATAAAAATTTGCGAAAATATCTTTCAAAATTTGCAAGGCACAATGAAAATAAAAGCTCATTGTTCTGAGAAAAATATTCAAATGCTTAAGGTTTTCCGGTTTTCTCAAATAAATTTATTTTATTTTTTTATTTTTGTTAGTTTGATCCAATCAAATTCGCGACTGACTGACAATAATTTATTTAATGTCATTTTAATTCAAAGCAATTTCATCACGTTT
This sequence comes from Lethrus apterus, assembly GCA_018397195.1. Taxonomy (NCBI): domain Eukaryota; kingdom Metazoa; phylum Arthropoda; class Insecta; order Coleoptera; family Geotrupidae; genus Lethrus; species Lethrus apterus. The sequence continues at coordinate 28,993 of JAFFZR010007676.1, read as the reverse complement.
TATCATGGAATTTTATTCCGGGAATATTTTATATGCAGGTGTATTTTTCATTCTGTGTTTAAAATTGTTTTTGCAAAATAAATACCAAAATCACTTCGTTCTTTTTGCCTGCTTTATTTATAAAAATTTTGAAATTATTGAAGTGGTTAAAAGTGTGGCTAGTTTGTCTATTTTAAAAAAAAGTTTATTACTATTTCACGTATCACCTTGACGATATTTTAAATTTTACGGTCGAACACTCTGACTTTTGATGTCATGCATATTTTTTTATAATTTATTAATACGATTTAATATTTACATACTTGAACTGTTACACATTTGTTAATAATATTCAACATTTATACTCTTCATATTGATTTCATTTATAATCATTTTGGATTGTTGTGAAGAAATTGAGTTTCTGTACTGGCAACACAATTAAAGAATTATTTATTTATTAATACTTTGGATTTTGTAAAATAAATGATGAAACTTCATTTAACACGAAAGAAAAATAGAAAATGATGATTGTTAAACGAAGTTGTAACAGGGAACGGAAGATATGGTAAAGGAAGTGGAGAAAAGACATCTGTGAGCAGGTAAGAAAACTTAACAAATACAGAATGTAAGATATAAGTATAAGGATTTATGTGTGTGGTAAGAAGTCGAAATAGAATTCATGGGTGTAAACTTAATAGATGAAAGGAAGTAAGCAAGAAACTGTTGGAAATGTTTGAAGGAAGAATGACGAATACTCCAAAAAAATGAGCAAAACTTTAAATAGAGGAAGAAAACAAGAAAATATCAAAGTTAATGTAATATTATGGAATTATTAAGTAGTATTTTGTTTAGAAAAAAAAAAGTTTTTTTCGGCATCCACATTTTTTTGCACCACATTCACTGCTTGTTTATTTATTAAGAGTTTGAACAATAATGGTCAGAGGAAACTGGGAATTTTGAAGCCATAACAAAACTAAGCATTGAAAGTGATTGAAAGTGACATCCATCCTAGAACAAATTTTTAACAAATTCAAATGAATTCTCGTTAGGAAAATCATTAAATGCATAATAGGAACAGAAACGTGATAATTGTTGATGTTAAATATATGAAACTATTAAACAATATTTCTCAGATCCTAGTAAACGTAGTTAATTTGTTTACACTTGACACAATAAATACAGATAAAAGTGCTCTTAAAGGAAAAACATTATGTATTAAAATTTTCGATTTCATATATTTATTGTTGTGGTCTCGATGTGGTATTTCTTTGGAAACTCATTAAGAAGCGTAAACGATGGCGTAAATACAATTCATTGTCAATATTTTAATGTTACAGGCCTTCAAATGTAGATATCTTTAACTTCACATTTTACGAAAAATTCTAATAAAACTGCATTGCAAATTGCGATGACAAACTGTTAGTTAATAATTCTTGCGTCCCAGTGGGAAATGTTTTCAAATTTATATACGATAAGGTTTTTAAATTTAGTCTTGGAAGATTTTTTGTATGTACATGTGCAGATATAATTTTTACTTTTCCCTAGGAATAAGTACGCTGTGGTGGTAATTGCTCAGAACAATATATTATGTTCAGTAAAAATATGCTTTTCTTTCCATTCGTACTTACCTAAATACGTTTCTTTTTCATGATGGTTGATGGTTATGTTTTTTGTTGCTATTAGTATATTGGATTTTTAAAAATTTATCTAGAAGAAAATAAAAATAATATAATAAAATAACCGAGAATTTGACTCAAATGGAAATAAAAATAGATGATTTAATAGTCACTATTTGTACACTATTTCTGGTGTCTTCTGTCATAGAATGAGTCAGTGACGGACTTCTTTTAAAAATATTGGTTGCTAGGAGATAAAGGGGGCCCTTCCACAACTATATGGTTTTTTATAAAGGACCTGTACGCCATCAACAAATAAATAAAATTAAATTCACTTATTTTTTGTTGCAATTAATAAATAGCATATAATTTTTGTTATTATTATTTTTAAATATTTTTAACTTTAGTTGCACACAGAAATAATATTAACTTCTATTATATTTTCAAGCTACTAACATTTTTAATATGTAGTCTAAGGCGGTCCCCTTCATTAGCGGCTCACTTGCCTGACACCTTGGTCAGTCCGCCACTGGAATGAGTGTAAAGTTTTCATAATAAAATGTTACCAATCTATCTATCATTGTGAAGCATTAAAGGAATGAATTCTTTGTAGAAGCGTCATTTCAGATTTACCATAGGAGGGCAAGCGTTAAAATGGTGTCAATTATAAAATCATAAACGTGAAGTTAATAGAGCAAAACAAAATAAAATATGATAACAAAAGTAGCCTTAGGAATACATAAAGAATAGCACAAGTTATTTTGTAAATTTAGTGCAATTATGGATGTCGCCTTTGTTTCATTCTTGCAAAATGGTCTATGTCATTGTTTAAATTCATATTCTTGACAAAATCGCGCTCAACGGCAATTTCAAGCAGATCACTCAATCTATCGTCCACTGCTAACAAATACGAAGATGATTTTTTATTTTTTTTAATGATGGAAATCTTTCATTAGATGCACTTGAAATCCCAATCCAACGTAATATTTCTATTGCTTTCAGCAATTCGTTAAAGGCTTCAGGAGTTTCATTTAAAATGTTTCTTAGTTCTTTTATATTCGAAAAAATTTTGCGCGATAATTTAATGAAACCTTTAGCAGTATTAAATTTGCACTGATTATTAAAATATAAATAATATATATATAAACATATCAAAAGATAATCGTGTAACTATATCTACTGCTAACTCGTAATAACAATGATTATCACGTTAGGTATTGTAAATTTACACAGTGTTTGTAATTTTTAGTTGGGGAATATTTTCTTACATATTTCTTACACATTTCCGTACATTATTAAATATAAAATTTATAATTTATAACAAATTAAGCAAAAATGTTTGAATTCTTTCTGTATATCGTAATTTTAATAAATTAATAAACATTCTGATTAGTAGACTTTTGGATTAATCGATTCAGAAATCTCACCAAGAATACTAACCAATAACAAAAAGTTTCTCGAATTTTGTATATAAATGTAAATGTAAAAATTCAACCAAATACGTATATTTGCGTAAGTTTATTTAATTAAGCAATTAATAATATTAAAATAAATTATATCTATTATACAAGTACAAAAACATAAATTATAACTTGTTTTCAAGTTTTTGCGTAAAGTAACGCAATTTCCGAACAGAAATAGTTTCCCTACATTATAGTAATTTCATAGTGTAAGTACTGTTAGTAAACGTGTGCTTGGGTATACTTTGCTTTTACCTTGATTTTGTTTGTGTGCCGTAATTACAAAGTGCGTAAGTGTGTACAATAATTACAAATTTAATTACTTTACAAACATGCGTCTGACCGAGATGTTATCAGACTTCTGAACAAAATCAATTTGCGTCATTCACCACAAATTTTAGAATTAAATTTCATGTTTACGTTTTATAAATAGGTTTTGCTTTTGTTAGGATTTCGAATATCTTACGAATGTTCTTAGTTAAACAAATAAACAAGTTAAAAAATCGATTTTATTTTAAACAATACATGTTTGTTACTTTTATCGCGTTGACAGAAGAATTTTTTAAAAAATATTTTTTAATGATAAATTTTGAATATCACCAATCCGCTATTCGTGTTTATATAATAATAACTATGTTATACGTACAAATTCTTAGGAAATATCAATCTCCGTTTGATTATAGCGTGAGAATTGTTTTAGTCCATTTGCGTTACTTCCAAGCTTCGTGTAAAGGATATCCCGTTTCCCCGTAAAGATTCCGTTAAATCACTCCGCCGACAAAAAAAAACATTCTCAATACTTATTGGCCATGTTACTAGAAATGACTGGATGTAGCCCTCTGAGGTAACAGGAAGCAATTCTTCGACGCTGCGGGCACTGTTTTCCGTTAACTGACATCCGAGCTTCGTCTACATCTTTCTATACTTAGCAACAACGATACACGCACATAAAAAGTAAAATATTCGCCATAAAAATTTTAAATAACGTATTTATTATTTCTAACGGATTTGAGCAATTATAACTGGCGCAGACTTATCTACGTGAGATCTTTACAAAGGAATGATATTATTCTATTAATAATAAATTACGCCAATATTAATTATATTGTTTTTATGTAATAGTTTATAAATTACGAATTTTTGCAGTTTTTCCATATTTTCAAAATCACACTTACTATAAATCAAGATATGGGCACTACGTACACACCTATCATTTATTTAATATTAAGTCATGTTTTAAAATATAAAAGTGGAGATATGCAATTACTAATGCTGATATATTACTTAGATCTTGCATAGCTTGAGAATATTTAATGAAACCAACACCGTAACATCGATTGCGTTGTGCGAATGTGAATAGAAGAAACGGCAATAATCAATAATTTATTGGTTTAAAAACCTCGAAAAAAAAAAATTCAATATATTGCCAATAACTATTTTTTATAGTTTTATACCTTACATAATTCTTACTTCTTTACTTATTGACTTATTGATATGCATTATGGGCAAATTGAGCAATTAAAAAATAGTTAAAAAATTAATTATATAAAATGTGATCGAAATTTATGTAAGTCTATTAGGGTCACTTATTTGAACCAAAATTTTTTTTTTCGAATTTGCTAACGCGTACCCCCTATCTTTTCTATAACTGCCATGGCTTACTCAGATACGAAATTTCATCCTTGTACGATGATTCTAACCCGTGCCGACGGGTTAGTTTTCAAAATAAGAGAAATTTTCCTCTTCTAGATCAGGAATGGCCAACAAGTCGATCGTGATCGACTGGTCGATCTCGAAAGGATTTTTGGTCGATCGCGAAGCGAGTTTTGGTCGATCGTCCATCATCATTCCTTTGTATTACGAACGAACCCAACCCATCATACAACCTTCGACCCTCGAATCGAATCTTTATTCCAAAATTTTAAAAATTGTACTCAATTACAGAGCGAATCCAACCCCATTCAACTCATATATCTTAGCACGTGATCGCGACACATTTTTAAGAAAAATACTCGATTATATATATAATGAAGTTGGCCACCCCTGTTCTAGACAATATCTAAAAATATTTTATTATTCTTACGTAAAAAAATAACCCAAAACATCTATGAATAATAGTGAAATATATTTAAAACAAAAAAAAATAGAAGATAATTGGGGTATTTTCTTTTTAGTCTCCTTTTTGCAGTCAGGATACAGTTTTATGTGTTCCTGAACACAGCGTAAAAGATACTGCTTCTGTTCTTCTTTGGCCGTTATTTTGCCATAAAAATCTTGCAGTATCGTTGACTGCCTTAAGACAGTTAACTTTTCTTTTTGCTTCCATAAAAACAGCATTTTATTTCCATGACGAGACGCTATCTTGAAGGAAAGTGCTTTCAATCTTCAATCTTGAAAATAGATTCTTGCTTGAGGTAGACACAAACTCACATTATTTGTACTTGGTCATCGAGGTTCCAATCATGAAGCTCATTTAAAACTGCATTAGCTTGATCTTTGCTGAACTATCCAGTTTTGGGACAGCAAGAAGTTGCTCTTTAATGTCGAAAGAAATTAGCACCGGTAGAAGAACTTTAGAACCTTTAGAACTCTTGACATCAAATCCAGGTAATAGTTTCTAGTCCCAATGAACAGTGACTATATTAGACACATGATCTTGAAAATCCGTCTTTATAGCTTCTGCCCTTTTCCTCCTTATTTGAAATCGAACCCTTTGAATAGACGATTTATTAATTGGATATTCGTCTCTGCTGAGGCAATTAGTTTATTGAAAAAGAACAGAAAAAATTTTAGGTTTTTAAACGATTTGATCATATTGTGCTTGTGGAGGAAGGTTTGGAAGGTTTGAAAGATTTGAAAGATCAGATATGATGCAAATGGTGCACATTTATAAGAGGTGTTTTAGGTGTAGAAGAGAAAAGAGGGAGAATAACAGATGTTTGACTGTTTATTGTTCACATGAAGGAATTACGAAAAATTAAATGAAAGCATATAAAAATAAATGAAATTTTAAGGTAAAAAATAGTACATTCTCAAGAACTGTTTTAATAATTTGCAATATTTTTTCTATTTTAATTTTCAAAAAACAAAGATAATGCTGAAAATCTCTTGGTTTTTGAGTATAACGACATACTGTTCTACTGAAGTGTTTTTCATTAAATATATTTGTATTTTAAATTTTTATTAATAATAATACATAACCGCAGGTTGTTCAAGTCATTTTTTTCACAATGTCATAAATCATTTACGATAACACTTTGTTATATGGTATTAATTACTAAACACAAAACACATGATGAAACAGAAATACATTAATTACAATTCGTATATAAATCACATTGCAATTCGTAAATAATTGTTTGGACACCTACATTTTCAACTTCCTACGAGAATCAACGACCTAGCAGCTCGCGAAGGCGATTAAATGAGATATGAAACGCACTTAATCTTAATAAAATGTACTGTTATGTGAATAAGGAATGGGATGAATTATTGGAAGATCCGAAGTTGTTCTTTATTATCGATGTTATTAATGAGAGGCTTTTTCGTAATCAAATCATCTAAATTATTATATCCTGGAAACTTCAAAATAGTTTTATTTTTTCTTTTGCCATAATTTAAAAGTTGCTGAATCAATAAAACTATTACATATGCACTTTTGTATTATTCATAATAGATCCTGCCTTAATTAATAAATAAATATTATAATAATAATTATTTAGGATCTTAAATCGTTGTAGACGTATACTCTTCCATTTGAGAATTTTATTCGCTGTGATCGTGATATTTTTAGTCTACTTAAAAATCAACAATGAATTACCGGTATATCCCGGAACTCACGACGGATTATTATTTTCATAGAACGTAACGTGGAGCGAAAGGTCACCGTATTTATTTTAAACTTAAACGTATCTTTACAGTAGTGTATGCATTTATTATGTGGTTCTTACTAGATTGCTAACGTTTTTGAAAGTCCACATCGATTAATCATTTCTATGATAAGTCACATTTTCACTTTAACATTCCCCAAAGGCAAAATTAGCCTGTCTTTGGTATCTTTTTAATTTGTTTTGAAAATTTATAAATCATAATTAAACAATAAAGAATAAAAAAAAACTCCCTGTTTTTTTATGAACTAAAATGTGGAATAATGAAAAACAAGGCTAAACAAACTAAAGAAATTAAAACTGATGATTTTATAAAAAAAAGCAAATTACCAAAAGTAATGGAAAGTAATAATAGTCAATAACCGTTTTAATGATGTACATTAGTTAATATCTTCTACATAAAATATTGACAACAAAATTACAAAAAGAATTATTTTTCTAAATAGAAGATAAAAATATGCTAATTAAATGTATCATTAAAACTGATTACTAATTATCATTTCACCTTGTCTCTACTTACATATATTATACGTTTTTAATAATATTTTTTATAATAATTATTTACAGTAGATTAAGAAATAAATAGTGTTTTTATTAAGCTTATTGTTCTCATTATATATCTGGATGTTAATGTTCATTTAATTGAATTTATTCACTCATAGTAAATTGAATTTCACCGACAGAAAAGCCGAGCGACAGCGTAAGAATCCGGACGTATGCAATAGATCTGCCCACACAATAGTTCTATAACTGACTCGAGCGATCGAGCAATTCTTCGGTGTCTGTCAAGCCTGTTGTTTGAACTCTATGACTATGACATCATTGCTATCTTGTAATGACTAACAAATTTTTATAATTAACAATACAAATTTTTTACGCGAATAAAAAATGTTAATTAAAAGTAATTGTTGAATAGATCAAGTGTATAAGTGAACTGCAAACATCCTTAGAGCAAAAAGTAAACAGGATTTAAAAATAATTATACAAATTTATACATATACTAACTTGATCTATTGATTACGACTACAAACTTAATCTAAATATTTTGATTTCCGGTGACTATTACTGTATTTAACTATGATAAAGAAAATGTTTGTATTATATCAATATTTGTTCATTTTTATCATATGTAAAATATTTGTACATTAGACGGAATATTGACATTAAAATTAATTTTTATAAGCAAAATCGTTCTTTATTTTAAGGAAAAAGAATGCTGGAGTATTCTTTTTCGATGTGTCCTAAAATTATGTTAATTCTTAAACCTTATTTTTCCTACATCTACAGCGATGGACACTAGACAGATGTCCTAGTTTTCGAAAAAAAAAAAAAAAAACTAACATTCAATTCGGAACCCGAAAAGGAATAAAAAAATAGGATCAGACAATTTTGATAATAGAATAGAATTATACATAATTCAATAATTATCTATTTCTGTATTTAAGGTAAATCTTTTATGCGTTCTTTTAAGTTAGATTTAGCCAGTTTGAGAATTTTCATGTTCTCTGCAATGCTGGCTTAAATTGATGAATTTCCCTTTTCCCTATTTATTTTTGAATTTAAAATCCATAAAGAATACATACTTTGAGAAGTAAGTATTATATCGTGTCCATTTTTTAAATTTTGGACATCTTGTACGATCAACATTTTTTGTCGCAGTAAATATTCAAATTGCACAAAACTTGGGTTGGGTTGGGTTGGATTCGCTCCCTGACTGAAATTCGTCGATTTTTAAAACTTGGCGACTGCAGTTTTTTTGTTTACTTCGCTATAGAATCCATAGCGAAGAAATTCCTAAATTGTTATTGCTAAGAATAATTTTCAGTAATCTATCAAACTAATTGTAAGTAAACCTTACTGAATCATATTAATTGGAATAATTTCTTCTGTTCGTGTTAAAGGTAACCGTGCAACAGTAAAATCAGTGGCGAACGATGATTGAGTATAGAGAAGCTTGAGGCAATGCCAGTGTATTTACTTATTATAAGAAGTGACAGTAAGTCGGAACAGTTTCATCATTTACGATACCGAGTCTTGTTCTATCATCTAGAGGTCTGTAACCTCGGCCCACACAATACGGTTCCCTTCAAGACGGACATGATCAGTACGTGTACATTTTAAGCACTTTATTTTGTTTTGACATCAATTAACAAGTTATTTGTTACGATGAGTTTCTCGCGGAATCTCATAATTATGTACCTACATTGCAATGATAAATCATTATTGTTGTGTTGTTTTCTTTAACTATTAGTGTCAAATTCTTGGTTGATTATAATACTTATCAATTTCCATAGTAAAATATAACAAACATCAAATATATTTATTGCTTGATAAAGATTACGAAACACATTTTTATATTTATTATATTTAGTGTGTTGTAATAAATATATTAAGAAAAAAAAGGGATAAGTTTTCTTTAACGAACTTAAATGCGGAGCAAGCTACAGGAACTTTGCGAATTTGTTTCGTTAAGTGGAACGGAAGTTTAATAATGTAAGTCAATTTAAAACCTACGCTTCCTGTATTATTGCAGTCGTGTTTTTATGAGAAAGTTTCTGAATATTCGATATCGATGTTGCTAAGGAAGAAAACCGGACTTACGAATAAAAATTAATGTCGTTGCGATATTGTACCACTTATCTGCGTTTAAATATATATTTTTTAAGAAATTAAAATACATATTTGTTTGTAATCAAGATATGAATTAATTAGTAAACTGACTTTGAACTGCTTGGATTGAACACGATTTGAAGACTTTTCATTTGCTGTACTTCACCTTCATTCCATCTGCATTCAGTCGGATCGGAAATGGGATGGATTAAATACAAATATCATCATCATCATCATCATATTATGTAATAATTAGGAAATTAAATAATGAAGATTCAAAGTGGTGATAAATGAATAATTTTATCTGTAATAAAATACTTCAATTTTTTTTTTTATAGAGGAGATTTGATCATTCCGGATATCTGAAACAAAAACCGGAACCATTTCAGTAAATTTAAGTGAGAATGCTTTTGAGCGGGTGAGACCAAAGCGAATAGACGGAATCACGTTCGGTGTGAAGGATAGTCGACAAAAACACCATCACTAATTCGTTTCCGATTAATGTTGAACAGGTTTCTAACCCAGAGCACTCATGCGTCTTTATTGATCTGTAAAGTGACCGCTTCTTCAACAAAAAATAAATTATTTAATACTATTAACAAATACTGCTTTCAAGTTATTTGTCCATTAGATTTTGCTTACGTATTGTATCGCTTTATAATGATGTATATGAGAAGTGTGGTCTAAGAAAACATATTTTTTTTTTATCCACAGATTGGTTTATTTTTTTCCAATAGTTATTATGTACATTTATTCGTTCAAATGCAAAATAATTTTTTAACCATTTTCCTAGCAAAATAACTTTATATATGTATATAATAATTAATAACCCCATGATTTAATTTGTGTTGTGTAACACTATTTACAATATGCGTTAAATAAATTAGCAGAAATGTAAACTTAAGTAAACAAAACGTGTTTTTCTCGTCGTATACGAATATCAGAGGTAATGAGACACGAATAGTTCGCCTAAAGCTTATTAAGTGTCTTGTAAATTTCATTGAAAATTGTCATGTTTAATTTATTTCATTGTTCAATTACTTCGTACAATATAAATTGCTAACCTGCTTCGAGATACCTGATACAAATATCGCTTTAAATGCATCAACAAACTACGTTCATATAAATTGATTAAACTTCACCATTAATAAATCTTAAAGGAAATGTGAGGTTAAAAAATCATTGAAATACATAAATGTTGATTTTACTACTTATTACTTGTTGTATAAATTGCATTATAATTTTATAAAAAAAAATTTAAATTCATGTACTTATCGTCTCATTTTGAAACCTACATATATAGAATACACAGAATCACATATAGGGGCAGTTATTCCCCAAAGTTTTATTTATTTAGATTGTTTTGCACATTCTTAAATACTGTTGTCGATTTGATATGTGAAGCCGGAGGGGTCGATTCTTGAGTTAAGTCACCAGCAACATACCGGTGGTTTCTGACGTCATCATATAGTTTTAGCATTGGATGACGTCAGATCAGGGCTGTCCTAAGATATTTGGCGCCCGTGGGCTACTAACAATAATGCACTCCTCTTGATAAGAAAATAAACGGGAGGGAAGCGGAGCGACCAGTGAAGTTTTCCAAAAATTTCAGAACTAGAAAAAGTTAATGTAATTTCCAATAAATAAGGTGACCAATTATTTTTTACGAAAAAGGAGTACGGATGGATGGAAAAAGGTTGTTGTATGGGTCGGGTTCGCTCCGTAAATTTTATATTATTGAAATTCAAAAAGTCAGTTTTTAAAATTTATAGCTGGATTGGCGTGGGTTAGATTCACCCATAATAGAAATTATTGAAATTCAAAAGGTCAGTTTTTAAAATTATGATTAGGTTGGCATGGGTTGGGTTCGCTCCGTCATTCAATTTTAAAATGTAAAATTTATAGTCGGGTTGGCATGGGTTAGGTTCGCTCCGTAATTCAAATTACCAAATTATTGAAATTCACAAAGTCAATTCAGTTTTAAAAAATTTATAATTCATGAAATTGAGATTCAAAAGGAAAAGTGTACAAAAGGAGTACAATATTAACATTGAAATTAATATTTATAAGTAAAATCGTTCTCTATTTTAAGGAAACCCAGCATTCTTTTTCGACTTATCCTAAAATTGTGTTGATTCTTAAAGCTTATTACTAGACAGATGTCATAGTTTTCGGAAAAAAAACATTCAATTCTGTAACAGAAAAGGAATAACAAAATAGGATCAGACAATTTTGATAATAGAACACAATTATACATAATTCAATTATTATCTATTTCTGCATTTAAGGTAAATCTTTTATACCTTATTAAAGAATGCGTTGTTTTAAGTTAGAATTAGCCCTTTTTTCTCTGCAATATTGCTTAAATTGATCAATTCCTTTGCCACGGATTATCATAAAGATTATAAAATGGATCCTACAAAATTAAATCTGCGTGTCTTATGCTCAAAACGAAATTATCAGGACAAATGCTGTAAATTATTTATTTATTTTTGAATTTAAAATCCATAAAGAATGCATTCTTTGAGAAGTAAATACTTATGGTTGTGTTGGCATAGGTTAGGTTCGCTCCGTAATTCAATTTGAAAATATAAAATGTATAGATGGGTTGGCATGGGTTAGGTTCGCTCCGTAATTCAAATTACCAAATTATTGAAATTCAAAAAGTCAATTTTCAGATTTTAAAAATTTATAATTTATGGTTGGGTTCGCTCCGCAATTGAAATTCAAAAGGAAGAGTGTACAAAAGGAGTACAAAAGAAGTATAAAAAGAAGTACAAAAAAAAATACAAAGTTCAAATAACCTATAAGAACAATTACCGCCCCAAAAGGCTGGCGCCCCTGGCCTATAGCCTATTTAGCCCTGTGGTTAGGTTGGCCCAGATATCACCGGTGTGTTCCTGGTGACTTAACTCAAGAATAGACTCTCAGGAGTTTGCAGTGTCGCCAGTAAATGTTATAGTTATTAGCCTTGTGATGCATGGGTCTTAAAATACTTTCCTGGGACACAATGATTTGATATTCACTATACTGTGTGAGGTACAATTTGAGGATTTGAAAACGTGAATTAGAATTTTCTGAATTTTTAGCGTAAACCAATATGTCAAATGCATGATCGCTTGGCCGATATTTTGGCCTTCAAGTCTTTCTTAATCTTGTGAACGATCTAGTGGACTTAATCTATAATTCCGTGTTTATGTTTGAAGTCAAACTGATTTATTGGGTTTATGAAACTTTTATTTATTATTTTACACATTTTGTCACAGATTTTGGCCAACTTGTAGGGCCTATATGAGGTATCATCCAGTTAGAAATCATATTTCTTTGGTCAATTTTCCAAAGATTTTGTAATAGCCTTTTCGGATTATCACATTCAACAAAGTATTCTTGATTCTGATTTTCGAATACTAAGTTCCTAATTCATAATCATTTGGAATAAATTCCTTCAATTAATTCCGATAAACCCAGCCTCCAAACTTTAAGATTTATTACAAGATGAGGACTCGCACTGAACTCATAGCACTTTTTTGTGTAAAACAGAAAGGACTGAAGCCCAAATGTTTGATCAAGATATTAGCATTAATGTATTTTTATTGTTTGTATATACCTTCCATTCTTTCTGTTTTACCCATAGCATGTATATAGTATACATCTTTGTTACTCATATGGAAATTCGTCCGAAATGAAGTGGGTAAACACGGACGTCTGGATAACAAATCTTTAGTATCATTATAAATTAAGAGATACAAAATTGTAATGTTTAAAATTTGTGATAGAAGTCATTTATATAGAAAATATTTATAGTAATACGAAAATATTAGAAATTGTAGTAACAAAAATAAAATGAAATTTCTTGAAAACGTGAAATATTAAAAAAGTTCTTCTTCATTGATGTAATCCGAGATATACGTTGCTCCGACAAAATGAAGTTACCATAATTATATTTCATGTAAGTGCCCCTGTGGTCACATATAAAAAGTACAATAACTTCATTAAAATGCATCAGAGTAAAGCTAAACTTGAACATGATTTTATGTTCATGTTTAGCTTGTTAAAGGCAAGTTAAAAGCAAGTGTTAAAGGCAACAAAATTTCAATATTGGTCGGACTATTAAAATAAAAATAGCATATGTGTATTCCCCTGGTTTTATAACATCCAAAACCACAGCGGACGACGCAGAAGTATTGTTGATCCCTGAGTGGCATGGGGCACGGAATTACTAACCAAACCCATATAATTTAGCTCAACTCGGGGAGATTTAAATGCCGCCCGCCTTTATTTTCCATCTGTCATTCTCTGTATCTACCAACTATTTTCTCACCTACTCCCCACTCTCACGACGAGGTCTTTATCAAAAATTCTACTTAAATCAGTATATTATAATTAGTTGCAATGTTAAATCATTTCTTGTAATTCTTTAAGAAATGGGAGCATGCGTTAGGTTTCCATTCCATTCCAATAAAATTATTTCCAACATTCCGAAGAGTAAGCGTGTTAATAATTCTTCATGTCCAATGACGGGTGAAATGTGGAAAATAATACTGTTTTCCTGAAAAACTTGCGACATACGAGGCTAATTTGGAAAATAAAGGGATGATTTCTACGCGTCAAGTTTATCTCGGATTTGGTTTTGATGGAAATCCATACCATGGCCAAATCGAATAAAACTTAGTAAGTTATTTGGTTCAAAATGCTTGCTGGATTCAAACTGAAATAATTTCAGAAACCTTATATTTCATCCATAACAAGGTGTTATTCTTCTATAACATGAAACAATTTGCATAAAGTTGCAGTGCCCGGGGATATAATTACAAAATTGCATTTCCTGCAATTTTCACCCATCAACGCCAGCCATAGTTACGTCAAAATAAGTACTAAATGTTTTAGCAATTATAAGACACAAATAATTATCAAAGATTTTAAAATTTATAAATAGACATGGTTATTACATAATTTTTCTAAAAGTAGCACCTTGCACCACTAAATTACGCTATTAGCGACAATAAGCTTAATAAAGGCAATTGGAAAGTTCAAGAAGGTTAGTGTGGAATTCGAGTATAATAAGAGTGGCGTCGCTTTGTTAAATCTTAATATGATGCCGCGCGAATCAAGTTTGTCTTCGTAAAAAGGTGAACTCATTTATTTGTGATATTTTATTTATTTATTTTTTTTTTTTTTGCTCTAACAATGTTTTATGTTGTTTCATACATCCTAATTTCCTACTTTTTATTCATTAATGTTGAATGTACTATATATAATTTATAATTTATTTTTTTAATTGAAGAATTTTACATTTCTTCAATGTTTTTCATCGTTGGCAATTGTTTCCGATATTGATAATTTTGGTTTCGACACGAAACACGAAATCTCTAAAATTTGAGTATTCATTTTTCTATCGGAATGTTGTGACGTGTATTTTGATGGCATCCAATAACCAGGTCATTTCATATTCTTCTTGCTTTCACACCTAGCAATTTTTTTGATCATCCACCTCTTTCTAATTCTAACAGTTATAACGGTAATTCTATTTTCCCCTGTGAATCCTTATACTTTCTGTTGTATTTACTATCGTCCGCTTTTCTTCACGTCTTTCCTCTTCCGTCTACATTTATCATCATATATCCTTCTTCTATTTGTTTCTTATATCGTTTCCATCACCTCTTCCCTTTCTTCATTACTATTGCCTGCACTTTTTATCTTATCTTATAGAACTCATCATTAGTTCAATATAATATTTGTTTCCCGTAGTACTAAATACCGCTTCTCGGCCTATGACTATGGCTAAGGTCAAAGTGTGGTACAGACTATAAAATTGGTTTTGATTTCTAGAATCCTAATGCTCCTTTTAAGAATGAAATAATCCCCACACATGCATCTAACAAAACGTTATTTCGGTTTCTCCATTTACTCCGTAGCCTCTTTGTGTATTTAACTAAGGTAAATCGCTATAAACGCAAGAAAAGCAAATGATTGCTGGAGGAAACCATTCTAGAAAACCTGTTGGCGAATTTAACTTGAATGGAAACTTTAACAATAAACTAATACTAAACTTGTCTATTTGGTGTTAAATAAGTAATTTAGCGTGTAAGATCTATAAATCTGCATAGGAGTGGTAAATCAACATTTAATAACCTAAAAATAATATTTGGTAAACATTTTGAAACGGCACTGCAATGAAGAAAAATGAAGGCATAATACGTAGAATAATAACAATTGAGTCAAATATAATAATCATATTTATTAGATACCTGGTAGAGCTGGTATCTACTGAAAATAAATGCGTTCGAAATATTGATTTAGAAAACAAATGTTTGTTGTGAAAAGTGTTAAATGTACACACGCGAATTTCTTGCTAATTCAAGATAACACGAGACCTCAAGTCAAAATGTCTTTCAATACAGTCGAGATTGCCACAACGGAGTCATGAAGTCCATATTTGAATGGTATTATCAACATATATGGGATATCCTTGATAGGAGCGTTTAAAGATCTTCAGGTATTATTAGCAAAGAGGTGTTGATCACAATAAGAAGGCATATTGATATTGAACGGAATCGAGCTCTCATTGAAAGAGGCGGATTTTTTTCTTATATAATTTAATTTTCGTTCTCAATTTAAATAAATGATTTTTTCTTGCGAGAACATTTCTATATTCTTCCTTGAGTTATTTTGAATTGTTTACAACAGCCCAGTATTTTTTAGACTGTGTGATTGTTTTTATCTCTATTGATTAGGAACTGGAAATGCTTGAACCCGTGTTTTAATTTCCAATTGAATTTTTATAAATTTCTTTTTTGATTTAAGATTTTAAGTGCTTATATTTAATCTTGTAAAAGGATTGCTTTTAAAATGCCAGTAAGTAAATTTAACGCCAAAATTGGTAAATAAAGACTTATTAAATAACACCCAATAACTTGGGCGAACAGGTGGTCATTTCCTAGAAACTTTTACCTGTACACCCTTGACACCAATTAAGATTATAATTGTAGAACTTAGAATAACTACAATAAAATATCCAATATACAGTGTGGTGATAAAGTTTGGAACAAAATTCATAAAAGCGTTCTATAATGTTTTTAAGAAAATCGCTCGGACAGATCAATTTTTGTTTTTGAAATGCCGTCTTCTGACGTTAATTTTTTTGGAATGTCGTCATTTGTTTTTGCACAATGACGTCATCATAATTTTTTTTAAATGACTACCCCCACTTTTTTCTTCTGTTTTTAATAGACCTTCTTACTACTTAAACGGTGATGTAAAAAAATAGGTACCTTACATAACAATTTTTTTGAATAAATAACACATAAATTTTTTCTTTTAAATAAAAATTTTAATTTTTTGAAGAAAAAAGGTTATTTTTTTCAGAAAAGTTCTTATGTAAAGAATTAATTCGGTAATCACCACTTAAACATCAAGGAGGTCTATCAAAAGCAAAAGAAAAAAATAAGAGGTGTCATTTAAAAAAATCGATAGTGACGTCATTGCACCTTAAAGCTTCACTCTTTGTCTTAGATACATAAATTACTGTTATTTGCTTTAATTTAGAATGTTTACGATTATTATTTTTACTAAATTATAACCACTGACGATCTGAAGTAAATGTGTCATTTATTCAAAAAAATTGTTATGTGAGGTACCAATTTTTTTACATCATCGTTTAAATATTAAGAAGGTCTATTAAAAACAGAAGAAAAAAGTGGGGGTCGTCCTTTAAAAAAATTTATGATGACGTCATTGTGGAAAAACAAATGACGTCATTCCAAAAAAATTAACGTCAGAAGACATTTTAAAAACAAAAATTGACCTGTCCGAGCGATTTTCTTAAAAACATTATAAAACGCTTTTATGAATTTTGTTCCAAACTTTATCACCACACTGTATATTACTAGCTGACCCGACAGTAGTTATCCTGTCATTTTATACAACAATAGATGTAGGTAGAAGATAAAATTTCCGACTTTTTCCGTGGATTTTTCAAAAATTTTCTTTCATAGAAACCTTTTCCTGAAAGTACGAACACAACAAAAAAAATCAGCCAAATCGGTCGAGCCGTTTTCAATGGATGCTCCGTCATACATGTGGCAATTGATTTTTATTCATATAAATATAATATATTTTTGTGAATTTGTTCTTTATAATTTGCAGATCATAAAAAAATTGATTATGAGGAAAAAACCGCAAAACACTAAAGATCAAATGCTATTAGTATGCAAAATTAAATAGATTATGATTAAATATGGTAATTCCAGACCGATAAATCCCATCGATAATAGGAAATCAATTTTCATCAACAAGCTGTAATTAGTAGTCTATCAAATTGTTATTTGTCACATTAAACTGAAAAACGCTGTCGGAAAAGTATATTGACGTTCATTTTGGACACGTAATCCAAAATTACCATAAATCTGAATTCATAAATTTAAACAGAATGGTAAATGATATTGACGATATTTCCAACTGTATTAATCAGCTCAAATTTCGACTGTGCCAATAAAAATTGCCTGCATGCACGACTGACTGACATTATATTAATCTTTACCCATCAGATTCTCAAAATTTTATATAATATTCGAAGTGAATGATAATATTATAAGGAATATATTTAATTATTAATTTGGAGAAACTATTAAAGGTTTTTTTAATCAATTTAATAAAAATGTTCGCTAATTTATTTAGCGTTTAATAATATAGTCTATGTTTATCCATTTTTTGTTAGTTCTTAAGGAACGAGTTCCTTGTTGTTCAATATAATTTTCGTTGAATATAAAACAAATATTGTGCAATTAAATCTAAAAGGATTGCGACTACATTTGGATACATGGTGCAAAATAACTATACCAAATAAACAGTCACGTATTATTACAATAGGTAAAACTCGGAAAATGGAATCCGGTTAGAGTTAATTGCCCTTAATTAATTGCATCGGACGAAACAACGGTGATGGACGAGCATGCAACGGACGAGTTTCGATTATAAATAACGAACTTGGTCGAGGCGATGATAATAACGGACCGTTAAATCGCCAACAAATGGTCCCGTCCATTACAAAGATTGATTAAAATAACGTAATGATCTTGCCGGCATGCGACTGAGAAAATGTTCTCTCCTTCTCTACAGCTAGTAAAATGAATAGTCTAAATGGATAGTTGCCTAATTTATCTGTCTTAACATTTCCTTGTAGAAATGTTAGGAGCGAGTGAAAATATAGACTTGACTTTAGGAATTGAAATTTATTGAATATGTTCAAATATATTCACGTCTTCGGTTGCCAAATTCGTCAAAAATTTTATTTTGTTTGTAATATTGACTACAAGTGTTACTAATTTGGATTTTCTTTACACCAGTATCGACGATTTTTCATCAAAAAATATTAATTATTTTAAATAACTAGTATCTCATAATTTTTTCCCAAAGTTTCTTCTTCATCCCCTGGTTACAAAGTATAATGAGTTTTGGTTTAAAAGCTTTCATTTTATTTTCCTTATTTAAGATGACTTATTCGACTGGCTACCATTATTTCCCCCAATATCATTCTTGGAGCATTTTTACAAACACAGTGTATATGAAATAAATAGTTTCCATCTGAAATTGACAATATAATGTAAATATGTTCAATAATATATAATATAATTCTGTAACTATTCTATAAAAGAATTTTGGGAGAAATGTGCTGCAATCATGTTTCCCCAGTGGACAGCATTTTTAGTTAGTATGCTTTTAGTTATATGTATTCTAAGGCCACATATGACACAGTTTTTCTTTAAACATTGAGATTTTTGTTCATTCAATTTCAACGTTCCACACTGTAAATTCGATTTTTTTACGTATTAAAAATTTATTTTAATTAGGTTCAAAGCTCTTTATAAAAAAAAAACATAAAAAGCTCCGTTTATAGGAACGAGCGATAAAATATAAGTGGGCCATTGTAGTGAGAAATTGTGTGAGTTAATCAAGTAATTGGTATTTACCTGTAGAAACGCGGCGCTGTCGGTTTCTTTGAGCGCCTCGATGCAGAACTGCAGCAGAGCGGTAGTGTGTTGTAAACGAACCGTACAAGTCGTAACTTGCTCTTTTAGGGCACGAATTCTCAACTCTTTATCTTGTCGAATACACTCCATGAGTTGAGCACGTCTGGCATGTATTGCAGCTATCAAACTCTCGCACTGCGCTGTCACGATGTTTTCAAATTCAGCACAATTTTCCTGATAACAAAATAACAATAAAAATCTGTTAGGGGTGAGCTAGTATGAATAGTTATAGGTACCAAGTGCAAGTTGTTTATTGATGCGCAAACAGGAAGTCATTGTAAAAAAAATGTCAAAGGGAAATTTACACATCTTACAAATAGCACAAACTACTCACAAAATAAGACCCTAAAGCACGAAGAATTCAATAATTTCAAGATGGATGTTACAATTACACATTTTTTATTTTCGAGTTTCAAGCATGTTGTACGTCGGCTTTTAAGTCGTTCACTTTCAACGATAAAAATCGAACAAAAATGTGTCGTTATCGATTAAATTTTTGCGTTTGCGACCGGGTACCTCGCGAATTCCGGAAAAATTATCTTTTCACGGTAATGAACATTTAATAAATAAACAACTTACATTGTTAATTGACGTCCTCCGGTTGTGCAATGAATAATTACCTGTTCATTAAATATGGCATGTAAAAAAAATGCATACCAGGGCAATATGTAAAAGCATTTGTTTACAACGTAAACGACCAATGTCAAATAAGCCGGCCGCCGTATAATTTATGTGAAGAAAAAAATGGATACAGTTAATGGCGTTCTAGAATAGTGTACTTGCTACCACGATAAACAATTATTAGAAAAACTCACATAATTCATTTAACTTTTGCATGGGTGAGGCCAGCTTGTCTTGGTTATCTGGTGGGGTACGAATATTTAATTTTCGAAAGATATACCATTACTGGAACAATGAAGGTCGTAAATGTAGTATATAAACAAGGGCCTGATCTTTCATAGGCATATTGTTTAGTTCAAAAGTCTTAACAAGATCTCCACGTAACAATGAATACTTTGGTAAGTGTGAAATAACTTTTAAAAATGTTCAAATTATGTAACTGTAAAAAGTTAAATATGTATTTGATGTAATTTTTCTTATAATCCCTTTATCAAAGAAAATGTTTTAGCTGTAGTTAGCTGTAGTTAACTTACAACTTTCCAATAGATTTTTGTATCATGTAATTATTTCGTCTATTTTTTGATATATCCCAATCCCAATAAAAGGATTTTTAAAATAAAGCGTTTTAATAAAAATAAATGTTTTTGATAAACAATGTATTTATGTTTATAGACCGTACTTGCCTGCTTGGTAGTTTTGGCCAGTGCCAAGCCATCTGGTTGGGGTGGTTGGGACGGTTGGAATGGACACGGAGGATGGGGTGGACACGGAGGATGGGGTGGACACGGAGGATGGGGAGGTTGGGGATGGGGTGGACACGATAGTGATGCCATCGTTGGTCACGGTGTTGCAGTCGTTGGTCCAGCTGCCTCTGCTGCAGGTTGGGGCGGTTGGGGTGGTTGGGGCGGATGGGACGCAGGACACGGACATGGTGTAGCCGTCGTTGGACCAAAAACCGTTCCAGCAGCCGTCGTCGGACCAGCTGGTAAAGTCGTAGCTGATGGTCTCTATGGAGTCGGTCACGGTGGTCATGGTGGTCATGGTCATTGGTAAAAGAACAAAAATGACAGAACACCCAATCTGCAGTTGATATATGCAATGTCATGTTTGTCTTGATGAGATCTACCTGTTTGCCTTATTTCTTTTTTCTCTACGTGCTTATGTGCTGTATCAGTATGTCACACCATATTACTATTTATAGCTTCGACCTCTTTGTTATCCAGACTAACATGATTTCGTGTAATTTCAATATGTAGAAACGACAATTTGAATATACATGGATATTGCCTCGTATTTATGACTATGACTGTACATTTTGTACATACTCATTTCTATGGTTTAATTGTGTTCAATAAAATTTATTACATTTTTTAATTGTTTCGTCTAGTTTAATATCCCAAGTCCTAACCTGCTATTACTACTTTTATTATTTAATTTGATTTGTACAAAAAATAAAAGTAACAAAAAAAAATGTTGAATAAACTATTGCATGAAACGATACTGCACACTTAAAAGTACTTTTCCGTCGTTCCCGATTTTCACCGGCAAACGAAACGGTAATATATCGTCGAATCGAATGTTATCAATTTCTGATCGCTTTTACATCAATTGAGCGACATGCCAATTTAAAATCCAATATTTACCCTTTGCACGGCCGTCTCCAAATAACCGAATTGCAAACAAACACGAATCGAACTCGATCGTTTCGATGAGAGATATTTGCTATATTTGCTCTTCAAAATTCATATAAATATTCAATATTTGAACGAACAAATGAAACTGTAAGTAATGTTCAATTAAAAGAATAAATATCATTTCACCGAGTCTACCTTATGAAGATAAAGGTTATATATAATAAATAAATGTATATTATGTGTATTGCTTCTGTTTAATATAACATATCGATTTGAAGAAGTTTTGTTTATCCCTACTCTATCAGCCTTATGGAACAATTCTATATCTACAACATATACACTGTATGCATATACATAAAGGATTTGGATAGGAATGTATTATCTTTTATATGTACAGAATCGGTTCTAATAGATTAGAAAATGAGATATCAAAACATGGAAATAGCGGTTGGGGACAATAATATCTTTAAATGAAGTTAGCAATCAGTTTTGAAACTCGTACGATAAGAACTCACACGATTCCGGATGGTGTAAAAGCTTACATGGCCCCGAATAATTTAAAAGCAAATTTGACTTAATTCGAAAAAATCGATAAACGTCATTTTCGATTTTTGGTTCAATTATATTGTAAGATATAAGTTCATTGTCACTTTTTTCATATACAGCCTGTCCCAGGACGTTTACAACAGCCGATATCTCAGAGACGGTAGGTCTGATTTATTTCTGTAATATAAAACCTTCATTCCCAATTTCCACTTCTCTGCAACAAATATTGAATTACGAAATTTAAATAGAACACCCAATATATTGTTTCATTATTCGAAAATACACATTAAAACAACTTCAGTGGTACAATTTTGACAACAATTTGGTTAGAAAAAGGCAAATATGTATGTTGACAGAAATTGATCGTTGCCATAGTTTTTAATCTTTATATGATATAAATATGAAAAACTATGGTAACGATCAATTTCTGGCAACATACATAACTGATTTCACGGTCGCCTTTTCGAATATTTTTAAGTGTCTATATCTGCCTTTTTATAACTAAATTGTTGTCAAAATTGTACTACTGAATTTGTTTTAATGCATATTTTCGAATAATGAAACAATATACTGGGTGTTCCATTTAAGTTTCGTCATTCAATATTTGTTGCTAAGAAGTGGAAATTGGGAATGAAGGTTTAATATTACAGAAATGATCTTCCCTAAGGCTCAAACAGATATCCTGAATTTGAAATAAATCAGACCTACCGTCTCTGAGATATCGGCTGTTGTAAACGTCCTGGGACAACCTGTATAGACTTATCAGATTTACAACATTTCTATTTATTAATATTGTTTTTATTTTTTATTATATTTCTACTGCCTGAGACCAGAAGCTTTCAAAAAGCTTTCTATAGATAAACCAAAAATTCTATAAATATTGAATGAAACCCATTTTTTCATACTTATGTATTCAGAAGAAAACTATGCTACCAAATACAATAAAAAATATATAGGTCGGGTCGTCACAAAATTTGTCTATTTCATAAAAAGATTTAAAATACCAGAGAGTGTATAATTATTATTCGAGACGAGAATAGACACACCGTACAAAGTCGTAGATAATCTACGAATCCAGGTGAAGAATCAAAGTCATAAAGACTTCCGAAGGAAAATTTGTATTATTATTTCGTACTCACAGTTCGTCATCA
Organism: Lethrus apterus; assembly: GCA_018397195.1. Classification (NCBI taxonomy): domain Eukaryota; kingdom Metazoa; phylum Arthropoda; class Insecta; order Coleoptera; family Geotrupidae; genus Lethrus; species Lethrus apterus. The sequence goes on along the minus strand of JAFFZR010007676.1, from coordinate 5,461 downwards.
GGTAAACGAGTCAAACTCATTATTATTATTATCATTATTATAAAAATATGTATCGCCGAAACCCAGAACAGTTTTTACTTAAAATATAGACGTTTTTTAATTCATCAGTTACGTCTGGTTAATAATATAAATATAATTTTTATTGAACAAAAAAACATAAAAATGAGTACGTACAAGGTAAATCACAGTACGAGGCAGTATCCATGTAATTTCAGTTGTTTCTGCATGTTGAAATTAAACGAAATCATGTTGCTAAGAATAAACATCAACAGTCAAGCTATAAATAGTAATATATACAGAATGGCCCACCGAAAACCAAACAGACGTGTTTAGACGCTTTAAAAAAAAAAAAAACGCTCAGACAGGTCAATTTTCTTTGGAAGGGGGACAAATGTTTTAGCTATTTGTAACCTAGTTGCAACCCTAAAAGAGGGGGGAAGTTCACCATAAAATTTTTAAATGGAAAGTGGTATTTTCAAACCTATCATTTGAAAGAGCAATTGATGGGCTTTACAGATGCGTTTGAATTTTTGAATTCTGATCATTACTTCCCGAGTTATTAAGCTCTGAATATTCAAACGTTTCTAAGTAACAAAAAACGAAATGCTCCAAACCGAGTAGATACCCCTTGCTATTTCAAAATTTTGGGGCAAAAAATGTGTCCTTACAAAGAAAATTCACCTGTTTCAGTATTTTTTAAGCAACTAATCTCCAAGTTGACATGAAAAATGAAGAAAGTTTGAATATACCAAGCTCACTAACTCGGGAAGTAATGATCAGAATTCAAAAATTCAAACACATCTGTAAATCCCATCGATTGCTCTTTCAAATGATAGGTTTGAAAATACCACTTTCTATTTAAAAATTTTATGGTGAACTTCCCCCCCCCCTTTTAGGGTTGCAACTAGGTGACTACAAATAGCTAAAACATTTGTCCCCTTCCAAAGAAAATTGACATGTCCGAGCGTTTAAAAAAAAAAGCGTCTAAGTACCTGAAAACGCGTCTGTTTCGTTTTCAGTGGGCCATTTTGTATAGTTAGTGATACAGAACATTTATAATACAGTCTAGGCATCTCATCAAAAGGAACATGGCATTGTATAAATCAAGCACATATTTGGTGTTTTGGTATTTTATTGTTTACCAATTTATTATAATTACTTCAACTTTTAACATTATAATGTTTCATAACATGAATATTTTTAGAAATTATTTCAAACTTACCAAAGTATTCATTGTTACTTGGATATCTTGTAGAGTCTACAGAACTACACAATAAGCTTATGAAAGATCTGGTAAAATTAAATATTCGTACCCCACCAGACCCAGATACACGCTTACCTCACCTATGCAAAAATTTAATGCATTATAAAAAAAAATTAAACAATTATTTGTTATTATAGCAGCAAGTACAGTATTGTAGAATGCTTACCATTTTTTCCTTATATAAATTATACGGTTGCCGGCTTATTTGGACATTGGTTTTATTTAAACATGTCGCCCTAGTAAGCATTTTTAATAGTCTCCCCTAACAACGAATTACAAAGTTCAGTATCCCAAATCGCCTGTTGTGGAGCACTAAATTAAACGAAATTTCGAAGGTGCAAATATTTGTGCAAACCAATCATATACATTTTTTATATTTTTTTATTTAAAATACAGTATGACAAATAACAGAATATTCTGGAACAAAATTAATAGGCTGAGAGAAGGAAAAGATAAACAAGTAAAAGGAATAACAATCAACTAAAAGTCAAGTCAAGTATTACCTACTAAAAGTACCTCTGTACCATGGAGAACGATATGCCTAGCATCGGTAGTATTTAAAACATATATAGGATTTTAGGTGAGAAGCTAAGAATATAAGCAAAACCAAAATTAAAGGACGAAGAAGGTGGTTTTAGAAGAGGAAGACAAACATCAGACAACAGACAATAGTTAAAAATTTAATCGAAAGAAAGATGTAAATTGGACATGGAATATGGATTACATTTGTGGACCTGAGAGTAGCATTTGACTCGATTGAAAGATAAATCACCTGGAAGAGTTTGGAAGATACTGACATATCAAAGTATGTACAGTCTAGGTCAGATAAATGTGGTACAAACATATGTGCAATAAATTTTAATGGTGTAATTTTACCTTTTAATGTCAAAATCGGCTTTTCATTTAATAAAATTTATTAAACGTCAAATATAATTTTTGACGTTTATAACTTATAACTTATATGACACACAATAGGAAAATTTGTAAAATTTTGACATAACAGAAATTTTAGGTTGTACCACATTTATCTGACCTAGACTGTACATGATAAACTAATAAAAGTGATTACAATAAAGCAAAAGCACAAGTTTAAATAAACGGAAACATTTCTGAGGAGTTTGAGATGCAAAAGGAGATAAAATAGGGAAACAGTCTCAGTCTACTCTCGTTCAACATTGTGATGTATAGAACAATGAAAAATGCAAGAACTAGCCCGTGTGCGCTGATAGCCAAGGAGGATAGCGATGAGGAGGTAGAGAGAAGAAGAAGAAGAAGAAGAAAACACTCACATATAAAATCAAATATTTAATAAAAAAAAAAAAGTTAAAAATACGAACATATTACGAACCTATATAGATACACAGTCCTGATTCAAGTACTTACATTAACTTTATCGCTCATCCCTTTAAGTCGTTGTATGAACTCGGTTGTCGATCTTGCTCTCTCCGACAGCTGTTGTAAATTGTGCGACAATTCAGTCTGTAAAAGTAAAACAAAGCCATTAGAAATTTATCGTCAAAAAGTAGATAAGGACGGGAAACAATTCGTTGTTAGGTGAGTGGAATTTATCGTCCTTATGAAGACAAATGCAGTGCGCTCGCTAAGTTCACATTATTCTCGCGAGACGTGTTTGTAGCTCTATCTTTTTAATATATTGTGACAGCACAATTTTTGCAACAAACATGATGGTGTAAAATAAAATTAGTCTGTAAACAGTAAACTATCATATTTCTATATTCATTTTATTTATCAATTTTTTTAAATCGACGCCTATATTTTTTATTTTTTTATTTCGATGGGATTTTTAAATCTGTTTTCAACGGTATAAAATTTTAAATAGGTTACATAAGGAAAAAATAATAAAAAAGGCCTTAAAGTTTTATTAGAAAGATGAATGAAATGCACAAAATAATCCAGTATAAAACAGAAAAAAAAATTAGTTTGACTTTGACAGTTGTTGAAATTACAATAAATGTGCTGCCAACCCTGCACCAGCTGATTACGATATTTCTCATTGAAAAGTCGACTTACTGATCAGTTCTAACATCAATTATCTGCTTCTCTGTCAGCGGTGCCATTTTCGTAAAATAAGATTAATGTGACGCATTCGCCGCGTGTCAAAATCAAAACAACTTTTGTCTATGTATGTGTAACTAGGATAACTCGATTTAATTTGTTTATTTCATTCATCTTTCTATCAAAAATGTAAGGCCGTTTTTCTCGATTTTTTTCTTATAATAATAATAATAATATAATAATAATATGTACTTTATTCACAGTTTTTATAATCATAATTTCAGGAATTTAAGTATTGTAAATTGCGAAAAGGCGAAGTTCAGCTTGATACGCGACAGTATCAACTGTTCTAACTTAACCGAACTTAACCTAACTAAACCTAACCTAACCTAATTTGACTAATTCGTATCCAATATGAGCGACCAGCATACAAAAAATAAATAGATAAAATGAAATCATACAAATGTAATATGTATATAAAATATAAATACTATTCATGGCTATTCAAACTAGGAATGTCTATATTATATTATATTATTTTTTGAGCTATTTAAAGTTACCTTTGAAAACAGATTTAAAAATCCTATCGAAATAAAAAATAAAGGTTGTCGTTTAAAAAAAATATCGATGACACCATATTTTTTAAAAAAAAATTGATAGAAAAATCTGAAAATATTTTTTTCAGATGCGCAATGATTTAAATCGCTATACCCCTTTGAGATTCTTGCTCTATCACAAATATTAACGAAGTTATCGATTTTATGCGCTACTTAATTTTCACACTGTATATGCCAGCTCTTGCTCACAAATAATTCTGATAAAAACTATGAAATTTAAATATTAACTGTTTGATGTCAAATTCTTGCTTGAAATATACCTATTTTTACTATGTTACATCAATTAGCGCTCAGTGTTCTAGTTTTAAGAATGCCGGACTCTCAGTGTGAGGTGTGAGAGAATGTGAGTCCAGGATTCGAGTCGCGTCTGGGGAAGAATTTTTCCTGGTATGTCCGATACCCTCCCAAGTCAGCTTTCACTGTTGCCATAATTAACAGTGGAACTTCTCTGATAGTAACAAAGCCATGGAACACTTTACACACACAAAATACACGGTGCCCCAGCAGTCTTGACAAGCTTAATCAGTTTATAACACAGTCAGGACCGCACACACACAAAAATTAGAGCAATCGATTAAAATAATTAAAAAGTCTATCTGATGAATTCTCAAGGTCTATGGTTCAAGTCCTAGTAGAGGACATTTAGTAGGTTGACGGTTTTTCGTTTCCCTGTCCTCGGTCATTTTTCATCAACGCCTTGAAAACCTGATTTCAAAAATCATATCTTTTCATAACTAAGTCAAAAGCCGAAAGAGAAAGATTATCTCACAATTTTTGGCTAATAAACGAAATTAACACTGCAAGTTATTGCGATTTAATTACTTATGTTTCATTTATATTATATTAAATGAAGTAAATTTTATACAGTGACCGGCAGCAACATATATGAATTTTTTTTATTATTGAAATATGGTAAAATTCGTTTTGGGCGATAGGTTGTGCATGTCCACAAACCCAAAAATTCGTTTTGACTCATGTCACGTGACTACAAGTATAACGGGTAATTCAAAAAAAAAAATGTTACTAATCTGCAAAAAGTGAGGTTAGATGACATGATATCCCAAAAAGTTATTTGAAAAAGTTGCTTAGAATTCAATTCTGAGGCTATGTGCTTATTTTTGTAAATATATTAAAAAAAAAAATTAAAAACCACTATTTTGTGAATTTTTTTTAAATTAAATTACATACTCCTTTTTTTGGGTTTTAGCAGAAGTAAACTCTGAATTTGGTTGATAATCAAACAATTTTGTCAATTCTTGCATAACTAACAGAGTTAAAAGTAAAAATTAGATTTTCAGTATGATAGTTGCTGTTGCAAGGGTCTGTACAAAGTACTAATAAATAAATTTTAAATTGTTTGTATGCTTAAGAAGCATATGTATTCTTATTTGCTCCTGTCTGCAAGAATCAACAAAATTGTTTGATTATCAACCAAATTCAGAGAGTTTACTTCTATTGAGCTGCTAAAACCCAAAAAAAAGGGGTATGTAATTTAATTTTTTAAAAATTGACAAAATTGTGGTTTTTAATTTTTTTTAATATGTTTACAAAAATATGCATATAG
>JAFFZR010007674.1:0-33714 GCA_018397195.1 Lethrus apterus | reverse complement strand
TAGTAAAATTTTGCCGTATCATGGATTAGTTGGATTAATTTGTTCATTTCATTCATCTTTCTATTAAAATTGTAAGGCCGTTTTTCTTGATTTTTTCTTATGTAACCTATTTAAAATTGTATACCGTTGAAAATAGAATTAAAAATCATAACGAAATAAAAAATAAAAAATATAGGTTGCCATTTAAATAAAATGGCCATGACGTCATAACAAATAAATGAAGCTGTTTAATAAAGATTTTTTTTCGCCAAGTTGTAGCTAAGACTGTCCCATTTAATAATATATATGGTTCGTTGGTGATTAAATCACAATTGAAGTCGCTATAGTCTCGGGCGCATTTTGTAGAACGGACTGTATATGTAAATTTGTGTTTAAAAGTTTATGTTATTATGTAATACACATATTTGTGTATTTTCGATGCTTCATTAAAATTACTTTGGATTGAAATTATGATTTATTTTATTTAATATTAAGTCCCTATGATTATTAAAATTTTTCGATATCCAAACGTGTAAAATATTAAATTACATTTATTTATTTTCTTGGGCACAAAATGTTATTGCAATGTAATCGAATATGTTATAAAATTGAAATTTTAATCGACTTCGTAATACTTTATGTAAAGAAAATCAATCGCGTATAATGTTACATAAACCGAATTCCCATTACCATGTAACAAACGCAGTAATCAAATGAAACGGAACGATTTAAATGTACAGTATAATTGCTTGGTTTCATTATCGGAACCTAAAAGTTTTTCAAGTGAAATGTACAAAATTTTAACGGACATTAATTTAATCACATCAAAGTAAAATCTACAAAAATGGAGAATATTAAAGACTAACAAAAAGTAAAATGAAGCGCACTAGGGAATCTAAATGAAAGCACGTTTGAAATTATTTAATTTTGGTTTTAAACTTAAATCTTTTGTATATTTATCATATTTGAAAATGTTACTGTAATCTTTCTGATTGAGGAATACGACAAATTCTGAGAGGGATTTTAATATTTTGTTTTATGTATATGATATTTGATGTATTTGTCTAAGATGATTGTAAGAGAAACCCAGAGTATTATACTTATGGATTAAAATAAATATGTAAGTAATTTTGGTTGGAAAATCATGAATATAAGAAATTTTGATAAACGATGGAGGAAACATAAAGATGAAATAGTGTTTTAAATTATCTGAAGGTTTAAAAGATTTTATTTTAATATTATTATTTTAGAGATTTATTTATTTATTTTTTTTTTTTTGGAAGAGGTGAAAATAACTGAAGTCGATGTTGGGTTGACAAAAAAGGTTGGTTAATTGGAAACTTATTTGTGAATTAAATATTTAAGATACCTTCAACACTTGCAGTAAATTTTCTGTGGTCTAAATCCAAATCAGCAATTCCTCTCAAATGTCTACAATTAGCAACAGATATTTTACTAACGAGTAGCCCTTTGTTAAATCCCCTAAATGGGCTAACTATAGTCACTGTTCCTGTTAAATTCATCACATGTTCTTCTTTGTCTATTTGCCATATACTTTTTAAGTCAATTACTTGTTTAGGATGATACTGTAAAGATATTCAAGTGATATAATTAAAGCGTACGTGCCTCATCATACCATAACTTGTAGATTTGTGTCGACTTTCGTGCCGTTGTGACTATGTTTAACGCTGGCACTTAACGATGGGATATCGTGTACAGTGCTGACGATAGATCCTCTAAATTCACATTTGAGCTCGGCTGCAGTTGCCTCGTAATCTCCGAAAAGATCGATGGATATTCGCTGATCGTGCTGCCAGAATACGCTACCGTTTGCCCGATACATGTTACCAATGTGGTGGAATCTAAACAAAGACATATTACACCGATTAAAAATAACAAACATAGCTTATATTTCAAATCATTATGTGGACTAGGATAAGAATTTTAGCCTTTCGAAATTATCAAAATTAAAGTCATTAAAGAAGCCTATTTTGCTATTTTTTTTTGCAAAATTTTCTCTTAAATATTAATTATTTCATATTGTAATACAATCGACCTTCATTAATACAACTTTAATTAATACAGTTTTAGTGCAAAAATTGATTTATATTAATATATATATATTTCTAAAATATGTAAAATACAAACCCCGCATTTAAAGATGTTTTCTTTAAATCTTCAAATGGTGTTAGAAGTTCCGATTTAATAATAACATACAATTCTTCAACGTCTTTATAATCGATACTAATTTTCAATGAAAATGCGTCTTCTGGACTCCAAGCTAAGCGTGCAATATTGAAGAAATGTTCATCTGGAATATCACATTTGCATTTTTATATATACACAAGATAAAATGTTACCTTTCCAGAGAAAAATATAAAGTCCGTTGATATTGCGACCAGGATATGACACGATAAAGTTTCCTTCGTAGTTGTAAGAAGTTGGATTGGAGATGTCGACGGTAACCACGAGTTTTTGGTTGGGGTCGCGGTTAGCGTCCCATTTGACTTCGAAACCCAGTGCTTTATGCGCAGCCTTATTATGTCCCCACAGCGCCAAGTGGATATCTCGTAATCTTGGACATTGACACGTTTAGTATTAAGTTTACAAACCCATACATCTATAGAGCTTGCTAATAAATGAACTTACTACTAATTTAACTTACTGGTCAATATGTAGTTCTAGCTTTATCTGTTTCTGTTCCTTCAAAGACACGGAACTTGTAAAGGAGTAAACTTTGGCTTTATACCTTAGCTTCCCTGTAGTCGCCATGTCGAATGTCGATGTGGATACGTGTTTTAAAAAAAACTCATACGGATCATTATTATAATCTGCCTGGAAATTCAATAAAAAATTACTTTTCATGAACGACACGTTGCCGAAACCCTCATTCGCTCATCACATCGCAGACAGCTGAATAATGAGAAAATGTCATCCGTAATTAATACGGACACATGACAGGCGGTTATAATTCGATTCTCTTACCTTCACATCTATCTTTAACTCGTTGTTGTCTCTGTAGAATTGAACATCCGCGTTAATTTCATTAAAACTTGGTGACTTAAGTATCATTTTTAAATGTCGATTTGATGATTTAACTGTACTTTTATCCTGATATATTCCACGCATTGAAATATTATGACCGGTAAACCAAACAGCATTTAATTCTACCTATTTACAAAAAAAAACATAATTGTAACAAAATGTATAGACATTGCGATTTTATATAACTTGGAACTTAGAAATGTAAATATTCGAATAAATAGGGAAAAATAACCACATTCGCGAATTCGTGCATTTTTAATCATATTATTTATCTACATAAATTTGTAATTATTGACGAGACGTACCTCTCATAAAAACCTCATTTTATTTACGATTTGAATAAAAAACCTTTCAGAATTTTTTTGTGTAAAATTCTATGAATAGGGTTTTGATATGTTCGGTATCTTTAGCATCAATATACCTAAAGGACTTACTTTTAATCGAAGTTGCATTTCCATTAGCTACGAGTACAATATGAACGGCTGAAATTTGCAATTAAAATGGAGTGGACTCACATGTAAACTTTGATTTGCATGGAGACTATGTAGTCAATAAGACTTATGCAAATCTTGGTTACGTTAGAAGATATAGCAAAAATTTCTTTAGATAGACTTCCGTACAAAACTACGTAAATATTTTTCAATCACGACGTTTTGTATAGAAATAAAAACAAAACTTTGAAATTTGCAAATTTTTGATTTTTTTTATATTAACTTGCTTATTAAGCAACATTAAAAATTGATGAAGATTATAATTATGAAGGTTTAGAAATGAAGACAATAGTTGATGAGCCGTCGGGATTGGATTGAAATGGAGACATTGAATAGGTAGAAGCGCTTCTGGCTGTTCTACGTCTTTAGTGAGGAAACAACAGGATAAAGTTACATTCAAGGTCAAGGTCATTACATACTAGTTGCTGACTTCATTAAACGGCGAAGAGTAGAATCAAAATTGCCTGAAATTTGGGAAGCAATAAATTCTTATAAACAAGAATCATTTAGAATCTTTGCAACTGTAAGTATAGCAGAGGAATGGAATACCGAAGGCGTCAGCTAATTTCCAAAAAGGAAGGGAAACTGACGAAAGTTTCGATATAATTAGGATAATGTAGGATATAAATCTTAAGTTACATCATTTTTCTCATTTGTGATTGGGTTTCCGATCGATTGTTCGACGATTCCCATAAAAACGCAGCACTGTGAAAACATTGAATGGTGTTTACGATGGGCGGTGAAAAAACATAATTTTCAATAGAAAATTGATCTCCATTCATTCTGTCAATTTTCTGTTAATGGGTTAAAGTATTTCGAATATTTATCTATGACACTCAACACAGTAGCATTTGCAAGAGAGTCTTGTAGTATACGAAACATAATGAATGATAATTCTTATAAAACACCCATAAAGTTTGGTACGTACAGAAAGTAAAAAATGTAAGGAATCAAAAAATGTCAAAAAATATACAGAGTGTCGTTTAAAAAGCCAAAGTTGTGTCCGTTTCCGGTTTAACCGGAAATGGGAAAAAACAATTGAAGGTGCCGCCAAACAGCACACATGTTCTTAAACAAAAAACTATTTCATCGTTTATTTGTAAAACTCAAAATAATAAAGTTATTGAGTGTTCCCTCTTTTTTTGTAAGACCCTGTATAGAAATTTTCGGAAACAAAGAGAAATAAGGATTTAGATATGGTCATCATGAGAGGCAGATATTACATGAGTAGTAAGTGTGTGGCATTTGGACTAAAAAACTCAAACATTTAAAGTTGTCTTGCATGAAACAGAAATGACAAAATTAAGAAAAATTTTAATGAGAAAGAAGAGTGTCGTGGGAAAGACAAAAAATTGAGAAAAGAGGATTTAGGTTGACGAGAAAAATAGTGAAAAATCATGAAGTATTAATTGTGTCAATTCATACCATTTTTGTATATTTTAAAAAAATAATATTTTTAATGTTTATTTATTTATGATCTTCCTTCCTTTTCTTTCTTTTAGTTTTCCGTCTTTAAATATGTAATGTTATTTACGTTAAATAGCAACAATACAGGTGCATTTGTTTTATATTTTTAGGGTCTTTCAAATCAAATATTTGTGTTGTGAACTTTTGTATATTGTTTTAAATAATTTAAATTCTATCAAATTTATTTTTTATTTTTGCAGAGAGAAAAGCGGTTAACAATATTCAAATATAGGGTAGCAAAACATTTTATAAAATAAAGCGGCAAGGGAATATACTCAATTCGCCAAACCTGATATAAATCCCAAAGGTATTGTTGCTTTTGATTTATTTCCTTGTTTAAATAGCGTAGCTTGTTTTTACAAACGTCAACAAACATGAATATTTTTAATTATTTTATAAATTTTGTTGTCATTGAATGTTAGCGAAGTTTATTTTGTAAACTTGTATCGTAAGTAATCAAGAGATTCGAGTAAATACCCTATAATACAGAGTCTCTAGAGTACGCTTCGTCTTCACTCATAATTTAAACTTTTTCTAAACGAGGACTCTATACGTGGATGTAATTAATGTGAAAACTTACGATGTAGTTATGGAAGTTCTGTTCCTTCAACCTTCCCTCTAAAATCATGGAAGAATGTGATGGCACTGTTATATTCAAACGCCCCTCGATATTTTCCAACGTCTGGCGTGGGTGAAACCAGTACGCAGTTATTATGATCTCCTTTCCTTTTGCATATCTTCCAAAAAGTACACTGTACATTGTAGGGCCGACTATGTCGAATGCTATCTGACCCTTCAAGTCGAGTTCGGTGTATGGTTTCGTCAAAGACGCAGAAGCTTTAAATTTAGTACTGTTCACAAGGGTTCGATGGCTAAATTGCAGTTGGAAGGTTGTCACATTTACGTTGTTCTTATCTGAACCATCAAACAAAGTCGGACCACATTTTAAGTGAAATTTACAATCAGTTCGGCCGGCCGCTCTCTAAAAAGCAAAAGTCATTAGAATTTTATTAAATAAATACCTCATACATAAATGTATCATACACTGAATTTTGCTAGTAAAATATATTTTGTAATCTGTTCAGATTATTAAAGCAAATTTTCACTAAAATTTTGTTTAATTTAGTATAATTTACTAAATACAAATAATGCTGATGTCATTACAGTTATATGTCATTAAAGTAATTTAAAATAAACCGTGTATATATATATATAAACCGAATTTAGAATGATGTTCTAAATACGAAATAATGAAACCACTGATATTGAACTTGATTATTGTTAAAATAAACAAACTAAAAATTATAGTATGAATATAATTATTTCAAATGTTGTGGCCGCGTTCACATCAAATATTCATTCAAGTTAATTTCCATATTAACACAACAAATAAACAACTTCCCATTTGTAGTTTTGAATAAATATTTCCATCCATTATTATTTTTTTTTTATATACAGTATGAGTCTGGAGGATTGCACCAAACTCGAGTAGTGTATTCTACACGTAAAAAATTTTTAAAAAATTTATGTTAACCGATATTTATTTGTTTTCAGTTTACGGCGTCATAATAATATCCCTCACACATTGTTCTAATCATTGCGTCCTTGTAATAATTGCCGCTATTTTCGCTGTTTTCAAATAAATAAGTCTTTGTATGTTATATTGTCGGACGAGAATGACCACACACTAATATTCTTAATGGGGTTGGATGAAAAATGTCTGAAGTAAAAGTCGACACTCGGGATGCACTAATTCAACATATTAGAAACGCTGCAGCCGATATTCAAGATGGCATGAATCCATCAGAAGAGTAACGGATGCCCTTCTTAGACGAAGCAGAAAATGTTTAGAAGTCAATAGTATTTTTGAACATTTGTTACAAGGACGCAACGATTAGAACAGTGTGTGTGGGGAATTTTGTTTTGACGCTGTAACTTGAAAACAAATAAATATCGGATAACAACATTCGAAGTTCTTAAAATTATTTTTACGTATAGAATACGTATAGTTTTGTGCGATCCTCCAGAGTCAACCTGTATATATGATTATTTTGGAATGATGAAAGTATAAAAATTTACAAATAACATAATTACGATTTAACCTTTAAATTTTAAATATTTAAATGTTTTATTGTTTGTCCTTGGAGGACACGAAATCTTAGTATACAAAAATGGTTGAAAAATAAATATAAAATTTGTTGAAAAAATTGCTCTTTTGAATTTTAAACTGACTCAATGAAGAAAGTATGATAAAAAGTTGTTATTATATCAGTTAATTAGAGGAGAAATGCAAGAAAGGTTGAATAACATAAAATAAAGAATCAAAATAAGGAAGATAGAATCCTGATGAAACTGGGAAGGGGGTGGAAAGGACAAGGGATAAAAGAAACAGAAAACGCAAAGGATAGGTAGATAGGAGGAAACGATGTTTCCTTACAATTAAATGAATTGATGAGCAGAATAAGAAAAGTGTCGAGATGGAGATAGAGACATGATAGGGGCAAATTGGAAGTATAAAATTTGATCATTCTGGGAAGAACTGAACGAAGTGACTCTACAGCGGTCCAAAACATGCCCCCATGATAACTTTTGAACAGCTTGAGCTATCGTTATGAGAAAAAATAGGTCAATTTTTAATTTTTACTTACAAAATTTTGGTGTTCCAAAAATTCAATTGCGCTTCCGGTGAAACCGGAAGTGATGTCAACTTTCTTATTTTAAATAGAACACCCTGTATATTTTGACGTTTTAGGAAAGACGAGGGAGATACGAATCCAACGATACCGCAGCGGAATTGAATTTTTGACAACACCAGCATTTTATAGTTAAAAATTTTAAATCCACCTGTTTTTTCTCATAACGATAGCTCCAGCCGTTCAAAAGTTATCGCACTGTATATGTCACAGGGTCATTCTGAAATAGGTCACACGATTTTAATAGGTGATACCTGAGCTTTGCCCCAAACCCAAATCCACAAAAGCGTCAGTTCTATTTTCAGTTTAAATAATTGGAAAAAAGGATTTTTTTTTAATATAAGCATTTATTTCTATATACGGCCCTGTCGCCAATTTATTGTTCGCCGTATTAAAAAAATAGCTTAACATTAATAACATGAAAAAACCTTTAAAAGCGATAATTCGGCGCCATTTTTACATATTTAGGTTTCGACTAATATTACCTATCATTACCTGTTAAAATATTTATACCTATTTAAGAATCACTCTGTATAACTACGTCCACAATACGAATAAGGCAACAGATGTATAAACAGAGATGAGTGTCTGGTTATAATAGGAAAAGATTTCAAAACAGATTGTAATGATAATGATGTCCATTAAATCCGCATAAACGGCGGTTTTGTTTTCGCTTTTAATTGTACATATTTACTTGTGAATAATTAAATTTGGTTTTTCTTTAAACATTAATCCCGTTGTCTTCAAGTTCACGTAATAAATTTTTCAGTCCGTGATGTAGCAAACATTGATACCTGAATTATTCATATTATTATTATATATATATATATATATATATATATATATATATATATCAAGCAATAAAATTCGACTATAAATAATTTTTTCAAACAAATCAGTGAACATACATTTTTATTATTTTGTAATATTTTATATTAAATTTCATATATTATATTGTGTTATATTTTGTGGAATGCCGAATAAAGGCTTTTTCTCTAATACACCATGTATACTATGTAGATGTATATTTTCAATATTTGTATGTAATAAAAGTTAAATTCGCAGTATTTATATGGATTTGTTATTTCATGTCAATTCGTGTACACATTTTTTTTTTTTTTTGTAAATGAAATATGCAGTTTTCAACAAAATATTTTTGATTGCTAATTTTAATGTGAATAAATTCATAAATCATATACTTCTTAAAAATGTCAAATTAAATCATAAAACGGGGGGATATTTCCATATAAAATAAAGTACACATATTGTGTTATTACAAAATTGTTATATGCCTAAAAGATATTGAAAATTAATATACATACCTGAAATTTGAATGAAGAATTAAAATTAATATTTGGATAAGCTGTAGTTATAATTTGTGCTTCACCGACGTATGTAGCTATCATGGAACGTGCAGATCGATCAGCTAATGTAAAATCTATTTTAACGACTTCTTCTTTTGTATTATTAAATTTATAATCTAGTCTTAAATTTGCGCCAATAGATGTATTTGTCCTTGATATGTAACCGAAAAGTTTAGAGGTAAGCCTTTTAGTTTTAAATTTTAAGTTAACGTCACATTGGGATACGCTAAACTTTTCAACCCACTTTAAAGTTCCTGAAACAAACGGAAAGGCATGTGATAACTAATCCCGACAGATAAGTAAAGCTACTAACCCTGTAACTCGACCACACGTTCTGCATTCACGCCTAGATATAATTTCGGAATGTAAGTATAACCGTGCTTTATATCCTCTTGTTCTAAAGATAAAAGAGCGTCGAAATTCCTCTGGTTATTTATGTCAAGTTCTAGATGTAAGTATTTCTCTTTAACTGTGTTTTTATATTTACCGCGTGCGAGGACCTTTCCTGCCGTTGACTCTAATGAAAGAGTCAAATTGCCAGTTTCGTTGTTATGAGTCAGATTAGCACTTAGCAAACGAGGGACACTTGCACCCGGCGTGTCGAAAATTAGGCTGATATCACTTCTGCTATCCTGTTTTTTCCACTTATACTCCATTAAGTAAGTTCTTGCAGTAGGGTCCATCTTTTCAAGGGATAATCTGAGTCCAGAGGGTCCAGCCAGAATAAAATGTGGGACACTTTCCATGTCAGTCACGTTTATAAAACGATAATCGCCACACAACTTTAGACCTGTAGTCTTTTCTACAGCAGGCCATGTACACATTGAATGAGATACTTGATTTTTATTTATGCCCTCTTGATATTCTTCTAAACTTCCTTTCATCACAATCAATTCAGACCTGACAATAAAGACATAATTTTTGTTATATTTAATTTTATACAAAAATATAAGGGGTTGCACGAATGGTTAAAAGCATAAAAAAAAAACAATAAAAAATTTACGCTATTAAAGAAAAAAACGTCCAGACTTGTGAACCTATAGGGCTGTACGTAGACATAGCATTAAAATATTTATTTCTGCCATATTAGTTAACATAGAACCGCCGTTTTTTCGGATTTATATTTCATGTATTATGAGCTTTGACAAGGAATAATGTATATACAGATCGATTATATTGCAAAAATTAAAAACAAAAAAAGTTTGATGTCTACGTCAGTGCTAAAAAAAAACGTTAGTTAAAAATGATCTGTTCGTTTGTAATAATCCTTTTACAACATAAATCGTAACTAACCAGAACACAAGGTTATAAATTCGTGTATTATAAAACAACTACTAATAACTAATAACAGTAACAGCAAACACGATTCCATAGAATTAATAATTTCGTCTATTGAATACTGGTGATAATTGAATATGATTAGAACGAAAACAATAATCTGTATTGTACAATCGTTAATACCACATTGCATTTACAGATTAAATGTATAAATCGCACAAAACATAAATATACATAGGAACATAAATTAAATAGTTTAAAACCTTAAAAGTTATCCTTTTAGTATTAATTATTAATTACTGTTATTATTTAATACTGTTCATTTATTTATTACTATTTAATAAATAATAAATAGAACAATTTTGCATTATTTAATTTGTATTTTTTAATGTTAATATAATTATTTTGATCATATCATAAAACATAATGAAATTACCTAATAAATGTTGTCCACAATTATTATATTTAATGTCGCTATTTTAAATAATTCTATTCATTCGGTTTCTACAATTTTTATATTTTAATTTGTACGACTTTTAACAATTCCAGAAATTGTCAATCTGAGCTTTTTGCATTTGTTTCACAGAAAAAATAATTTACAATCTATTCCATTAGTTTGATTATGGGTTAATTAATTTAATGTTTGCATTTTCGTTATGTTCATTGAGAATGATAATTTATGCTAAATACAGATATTAATTAATGAATTTACACAAATCTGCAGAAATTGAATAGTAAATAGCAACTATTATACAATTTGTACAATTACATATTTGTCTTTGAATAAAAAAACTGAACAGACCGAATTTACGCGAGAAACAAACCGGTAAATTTGAATAAAATTAAAAATTTTTAATTGTTAAGCCGTTTTGACAAAATCGTGACTGATATAATTTCTTCCTAGCATGTTTCATAATATAATTAATGGTATGGTGTAAGCTTGAAGATTTAAATGTAATTTCCGGGAACATTATTAATGAAGATTTGTATTATAGAATTTAACTGAAACACAATTTCATATGCAAATAACGCTGACTAAAATTAGCAATTACATATGATCAATAAATTTCATTGTTAAGTCGGTATGTTTTATAGTTTAACTGTTTTTAATGTTGGTTTTTATAATAAAGAAATTCAAACTTTTTGTAATCTACGGCAATTAACGTAATTCTTTAAATGTATCATTTATAATCAGTTACAAATTCGAAGATTATACTAAAATATAAAAATACATACTTAAATATTTTTTTAAAATTTATATGCAGATAAACGTCCTATCAGAATTTCCACTATAAGATCTAATGCATTTCTTAATATTGTATAAAAGTACAATTATCGCAGAATAATAATAATAATAATAACTTGAATGTCTTTAAAATGTAAATAAATTCAAATGAAAATGAAGTTAATTTAAGTTAATACTACCATTGCGTGAATATTATATCAAGTGATAATTCGTAAATAGCGTTTTTCCACTAATTTAAAATATTATAAATTTCAGAATAAATTGACTTAATTATTTAATTGGTAATTTCTGTTTAAGAATTATTGTTTAATGTATAATAATAAATGGTGAATGAAATCGTATTAAAATGTTTGAAAGCAGAAAACAAAAGGGTGCCGGAAAGCAATTAGTAAGGATTTAGTATATATTATGGGGTCCTCACTTAGCTCCTAATATCTCCGTTGTTTGTTTAGGGAGACCAAATGTTACTCTAACAAGCTTGGTGCCTCGTATTGCCACGTTACCCTCTACAGCGGAGGATGTATACATGCTAGTCTTGAGTTTAATGCCTGTACTGGCATAATAAGCATCAACGGACATTGTTCCGACTATGTCAACGGCAACGTTGGGTTGAATATTGGCATTAACGTCGAAATTCATATCCTTCAAATTTGTCGCGTTCAACGAGCCCAATATTTTCATGTTAATGGCTGTGGTTCCAACAGCGTTGAGTGTTAGCGGGAGACCAGCACCACTCGGAACGACGTAACTACTATCAAGAAACATGGCCGCTTTGTTATAATTAATTTCCTACAATTAAAATAATTGTACAGCATGTTGCGATGGGGACAAAATTGAACTTGCTAAATACATACTTTTCCTGAGAGAATACGTTTTAAGTGATCTATGGGGTTGAGCGTACTGAGCGCAGCTTTTATCTCTTGGTCTCCGTTAAACGTCGCATATTTCAGTTCATTACCGAATATTTTCATACCTATCGCCACCTGAAAATTAAATTAAATTAATGAATATAATACACTTCACAATCCATTTTACCTTCGGCTTATCGAAGTTATTATCGATTACTTTCGAAAATTTGTCTATTTTCGTTTTCAAAATCTCATTATCTCGAACGCTTCTAGGTATTCGGAATTTCGATATTTTGTCTTCAAAATTCTTAGCGCTGAATTCTCCCTTAGGACCGAATATTGATTCTACATAATGTTCGAAACCTTCCATTCGACCGTACACCTGCATAACAAAAAGAAAATAAAACGTTCTCATAAACCCATTTTACCAGACACCACCTCTAACATGTTGATGGATTCTCCAAATAAATCAACGGTCACGTTTAGCATAGCAGATCTAGGGATATATGACGAGGGTGAAAATATCACATTACTCTCGTAGTTAGCACCTATAACGAAGAGATATGTGTAAGCTATTATTATACGTTAAGAATTACTACATAAATATAAACACATAAAATGAATAAAACAAATATTATTTTTTATTCCAACAATTATTTCATATTATGCAATTTAACACCTTTATATACGATTACTTCCTGTTTAACCGGAAATGAAAGAAAACTTAAGAAACAACAGACATTAACTGCGAATGATAATTTCAAAGAAGATACTAAAATAAAGTATAAGAAATATCGATACATATTACATATTGTTTATATTTCATATTTTAACAAAATTTAAACTTATTCAGAATATTAAAATTAGTGAATTGCCCTAGAGTTTCAGAAAGAAATATACAACCAGAAAAATAGCAAATAAGTTTATTAAAAAATTAAAATAATAATCCAATATTATTATATTTTAGAAAAAAATAAATTTCCAACATATATATGTATATAAATATCACATGAATGCTATTTATCTGTTTGTAGTGGATTTAGATTGAATAACTTAAAAGGAAGTTTAGCAATAAAAATAACACTTACCGACGTTATATTCTTCAAAGAAAACTGAACCTTCGTAGTTATGGGAAAACTTGCGCACGTCACTGCTAAACTTTTTAAGCAAGTCTTTGTCTGAGAGCAAGGCTTGAATCTCCACTCGACTCGGGATTGATGACTTCAATAAATTGTGCAAATGACTCCAAATAAAGGAGCCCACTGAAACCAAAGTCTGTTTAAGTCGGATCTATTTGATAGGTTCGATTGTTTACGATACCTTGGTTAACTTCCTCAACCTCTAAACTATGTCGGATAGTTTTCACCACTGCATAGTTGGGACAACGCATAACTTGTAAATAAGCAGCTATGCGAATTTCTGAATTTTCATGTGTATTTCTGAACAGATTTTCGAAGTAGGGACGCGATTCTTCGCAAGGAAATCTGCGGTGTGTTTCCACTGCACAAACTCTAATAGATACGTCAACCTCGGGGTCTACTATTATTGACGGCAGGAATTCTTTGAACGAATCCGTCACAATACCGATATTGGATAATGCTTTCAGACTTATTATCATCTGTGAAACCCCCATATTCAATTTATTAAATATCTAGCTACGTATCAATTAATTAAAACATTTTAATTTACACATTCAACTTTTAAATCTTTGACAGTTTAATTAATCACGTTTTGTCATTTCATGCATACATATATTATTTCATCCATCAAATCATTTTCATTTTGTAACAATCCATTATAAAAAAAATATTATCTGAATAACGTATGACGAATGAATAATTTACCCATAAAATATAAATGTTTACTATAGAATTTCATCGTATTACATTTTATTAACAAACCAATGTTCACTGTCTTCATTCGCTGCACGAAATAATTATTCCTAATATAATGAAAATCGTACACGGTATGGAAAAAAAACGAATTACATGTTAAATTTAAAAAAATGTAAACCTAATGCAATCCATAGTCTCTGTTTTGATTATTTAAACTTTTTGACATTTTGTGTAAAAAGGAAATGACTTTTGGACGATTCTCTCTTTCTCTGTAATAATTGGTCGAAAAAGCTCATCATTCCTGTTGCTAAATGTGAGTATTCATGTTAAGATAAGTCATGAAATATTATTTTTGAGCATTGAGGTTTCTTAAACAAATTCGATCTCTATGTATGTTTAATATCTAGAATGTTCGCGTCCTTCCATAATCTTTG
Source organism: Lethrus apterus (assembly GCA_018397195.1). Taxonomy (NCBI): domain Eukaryota; kingdom Metazoa; phylum Arthropoda; class Insecta; order Coleoptera; family Geotrupidae; genus Lethrus; species Lethrus apterus. The sequence continues at coordinate 19,034 of JAFFZR010007674.1, read as the reverse complement.
CTTTAACAGATAAGAATTTCAATAGTGATATCATTTTCATCATTACTCAGTAGGTCAGTAATATCATGGTCTAAGGTTCAAATCTTTCTTTTGTAGTACAAATTACTTTTCAGTTTCTTTTTTGAAGTACAACTTATTTTTCAGTTTCTTTTTTGTAGTACAAATTACTCTTCAGTGTCTTCTGTAGTACAAATTTCTTTTCATTTCTTTTTTGAAGTACAACTTATTCTTCAGTTTCTTTCTTGTAGAACAAATTACTTTTCAGTATCTTTTGTAGTACAAATTACCTTTGAGTTTCTTCTTTGAAGTACAACTTATTCTTCAGTTTCTTTCTTGTAGAACAAATTACTTTTCAGTGTCTTTTGCAGTACAAATTACCTTTGAGTTTCTTCTTTGAAGTACAACTTATTTTTCAGTTTTTTCTTGTAGTACAAATTACTCTTCAGTGTCTTCTGTAGTACAAATTTCTTTTCATTTCTTTTTTGAAGTACAACTTATTCTTCTGTTTCTTTCTTGTAGAACAAATTACTTTTCAGTGTCTTTTGTAGTACAAATTACCTTTGAGTTTCTTCTTTGAAGTACAACTTATTCTTCAGTTTCTTTCTTGTAGAACAAATTAGTCTTCAGTGTCTTTTGTAGTACAAATTACTTTTCAGTTTCTTTTCTGAAGTACAACTTATTCTTCAGTTTCTTTCTTGTAGAACAAATTACTCTTCAGTGTCTTTTGTAGTACAAATTACTTTTCAGTTTCTTTTTTGAAGTACAACTTATTCTTCAGTTTCTTTCTTGTAGAACAAATTATTCTTCAGTGTCTTTTGTAGTACAAATTACTTTTCAGTTTCTTTTTTGATGTACAGGTACAAGTTTTTCTAACTTTGAAGTTGACCTTCCGACCACGTTTTCCCAATCTTTGCAACGTATGCTGGAATAAGCTTCTAATAACTGTAGGTGTTAGTAGTAAAAACCATTAAAAATAAAGTGATATTAACGGAGCAGAAATAAGTAGTCTGTACAGTGCGTATCAAAGAAAACAGGAGCGAAAGAAGTCGTGGAATTACTCGAAAGAAATAAAAGACAGTGACAAAAAGAGTACTTGCAAAAAATACTAGAGCTAAAAAAGGAAAATATGCATATCAAAAAGGAGGTAGATTAAATGAAAAAATTGAAGGTTTGGAAAAAGAAAAAATATGATGATTGCAGGACAACAAAAAAAAACAGGAAATATGAAATAAAAGACTTTATAACAGAGGAACTAGAGGTGTAAGTAAGAAGAGTAGAACGAATTGGAGAAAAATGATGCCTAGTAGAAAGGGAGACCTTAGAAGAAGAAAGGGAAAGGAAAAATTAAGGACAGAAAAAAATAAAATTTCTCCTTTTTTATCTAATGATCCATTCATTTCTTATTATTTCCTTTGTCGTCTTGAACAAATTTCCTTTGCAATAATTTGGATTCAGTTTGCTCGAAAATTTATTAATAATGTCACTCCCCCCCAACCAATTGGACATGTTATTTGAACAATAATTTTGTGCACAGAAACAGTAAATTAAAAAAGAGTCAAATACTTCATTCATCGTTTATGGGTATAAATAAAAATGGGGTTCCCGTATTTATACAAAAGTAGATTACGTTTTGTAGTTGGAAAAACCACGTATATAAAACTTTAATTCATTAATGGCAATTTTAATTGAAAGCTTTCACACCAACAATTTACAATTTCTTCTTTATATATTCAACGTTTCATGAGAGAACACGGAACATAAATTTTCCTGTACTTCATTTTCGCTCTTAATTTTACACACGTTTTACACACGTGGAAATTTAGTTTAATCACTTGCTTGTTTAAATTTTTACTGCAAGCTCAACTAAATTTACTCTATTTTAGTATCATTTAATTATTATATATGAGTAACGGATAATAAATGGTGAAAAAAATTTGGGAAATTATTTCCATGTAATAATTATTTGTTTTCAAACTACTAACAATGATAATAATATTTAAAATATAATAATACTATTAATATAAGGTAAATTTGCAAGGATAACATATCCTAAATCCCCGTAGATACGTACCGTTTCTTGTGCTTTTCTATCATATTTTTTGTATGTTTCCGTGACCTTTTCCTCTAAATGTTGGATAATTCCTTCAACGGCTTCCTGTGAGGCGCAGTCCTTATTTTGCATACAAAATGTATACGTTAAAGAAGCAACTCCAAGGGAAACAGAAGGTATGTGATATTTATGTTGTAGTAAATCAAATGAAGTCTCTATCATTTGTGTATCTGGCCATGGAATCAAAGCCATTGATAACATCCATTCGTTGATTGTAGTTTCCGGTAGAGTTGATTTCAGAATTATATTTCTCATAAGTGCTACGGATGCACTACTACCTAGATATGGAAGTGCATCTAATATATGTTTTCTGGAATAAAATATCATTTTAAAGTCTAATTTTGAAGTTTTATTTTGATTTAGCTAATAATGCAGTTCAATTATTAAACGCAATACAGTTTGTTATGACGCTAAATAATTTATGATATAATTTTCGTGCATTTATAATATATTGCTATGCATTGTGCTTTGTGTTTATGTCATTCAAGAAGTATAACGTGAATATGAAGGCATTCTCAGCATTTAGGTCCTTTAAGTTCGAATATTACGTACTTGCCGGTTGTGCAGATTGTGCCAACTCGTTCATATAGAACCGATAATGCAGGATAGGACAGAAGCCGTGAGGTATGAATGAACTTCGTGAATAAATCGGAAAACTCTATTTGAACATCATCTGTGCTCAGTTTGCACAATTTCTTGATCAATTCGCGGGATGTTCTTAGTTCACCCGACGTTGGTTTCGGTGTAGGTACTTGGTCGTAAGTAAGAGGCGACCTCCTTTCAATAGATAACTGTTCGTCCAACTCTTTGGGTTGTTCATCGATCAGGGTCAGACTTTGCTTTACAATGGTAGTTGCACCTGCATCCTGATTGGAAAACGGCTGAAAAACGTGTGATTCCACGCAGAATATATCTTTGTAGATGTGATGATCGATTAAAAATTTGCAAGAACTTGACGAATTCAACAGATTTGTACCCGGAATATTCTACAAAAAAAAAAAAAAAAACATCCAATTTCAATTAATCTTTTAAATTTGTATGACAAGCCACATAATTATGACATAAAAATATTTTCAACAAATTTTATACGTTGAAAAATTAACTAAGCTGACAATTTTATTTTATTATTTTAATGTTTAATATATTTTTGAACCAGACATTTTGCGTTTAAATAAATTTAATATTTTATATTTTGTATATTCGATTCATTGTTTTGTTGTAACTTTTGACTGTGTATTTAAATCATAAAGGAAATGCTTGTGTTGGTAGTTAATATTTGTTAAAAATAAGTAGGAAAATGCAAATTTAATCAGATTTTGACAAAGTGGTGTTCGTGTGAAGTAAATCCATGTTTCGGATAAATAAATATGGTAAGATGTGTTATGGTCGGAAAATTAGAACACTTCTTGTAATAGAATTTACACAAATTTGAAAAATTATTAAATCTTTTCATGGAAAATAGATTTTAAGGAAAAATAAATTAACCAAACAAAAATAAAATCTTCTAATTTAAGAAGCTGAGAATATATAAACTTGTTAAATGAAAAATATCTTAAAATCTGCATGACAAGTTTGAAAAAGTATATGTATTTAAATCGTAAAAAAAGAATCTATCTGCTTCACCAAACTTTTAACAGAACGCAAAACATAAAATTAAATGTTTTCAATTTTGCGTATTTTCATCTGAGTAAGTTTTCCATTATCTCTCTGTGAATCTAACGTGTTTATTGATGCGGACGCATCAAAAAAGTGTTTCAACTTATTTATATAGATTTTATAAAACGCCAACAACCCTGTGCAGCTGAATAATTTACTTAATAAAAATTACATGTTACGTGACTTGACGTGAAAAACCGTGCGTGATGTAATTAATGTTCACCTCAAGACAATAAATAATTGCGTTTTAACACTTTTTACGCTTTTTCATATAATCATAGATTATAAAAACTCGATTAACAACTATGTATAAGTTATGTGTAAGTAAACAATAATTGCTTTACAATAACGATCAATATCAAACCGGGGATGCTAATTAAAAGGCTAGTTGAAGCAATGGATAACGAAGGCTGTTTTTGATCTAATTAAGCTTATCATGTAACATTATCTCGTTAAAAGCACGAATCAAGTTCAAAATAATTTTAAATATTTCGTAATTTCATAATTTTGGATTCATACGAATTTATTGAAACACAAGATTTATTAATATTAAAATTTTTTTATAACATCGTTATTTTAAAATATTCACAAATGTTTTTATTGACCGTTGATATACCCCGATGTAAATAAAATTTATTACACGTATCAAATTGAAAATATATTTCATTTGTCCAGTATATTGAGTGACTGTTTTTCAAACTTTTGCAATTAATTAATACTTTAATTCCAATTTATTGCTAATAAAATTATGATAATAAATTAATGTTCATTTATCATTTGTCATAAAATTTGTTCTATTTTAAGCCGTAGCGATGTATTTCAAATTAATTTATTTATCCACATCATTTCTTCCGGTCCACAGTCTCTTCGTTGTTTTAAAAGCGTACGCACCGAGCACCTTGAATTCTTTCGTTTTTCTTTTGGAGTTAAAGAGATTAAATTATGAAAAATTTACAACGGATAATTTTTCTTTTTAAAGTAAAAGACCCATAAAATTTCAAAAAACATCGTCATGGAAAGATATTAGCTTCAAACTTTTACAAATATTACTGGAACTTAGAATGAAAGAAGTTTTTTTTGTGAAAAATAAAAGTAATAATAAAAAATATAACTGCATAAAAGACGAAGAAAACTGCACAAAATAAATAGTCGCAGTTACCTGACCACATTTTCCTGGCGAAACATGCAGATTATCAAACTTCTAACACTGTCAAGGTCAATGATCATCGATTACGGACGTAAGTTGAAACAAGAAGCTTAATTTTTCTGCATAAAAGTTTTTGCTCGTTTTTGCACCTTAGTGGATCGTGATCAGGAAAAAAATTTTGTTTGGCTGGAAGTAAAATTGATTTCTTATAAAAACTATTTAAGGACGAAGGGTATACATTGCCTCGTCATTAATATTTTGGTCCACAAAATACTGGATAATTTTTGCATGATTTTGAGTTCGTTGATGTGTATTGTGGAATGCTGAGGAATTTTTTGATAAAGCATTTTTTCTTTAAAGGTAATTTCACGGCAGCAAGGTTTTTTACATTTTATTTATTTGATCAAATGCTGACAATTCAAATGCTTTTCTGTGCTGATTGAAAATTTTCCAAAAAATGGATAGGTCTTAACAACCTCTTGATAATGACTTATCTAAACCGTTTCGAATTTTAACTATTGGATTCTGCAAGTCATGACAATGACAACATGCATAAGAATAGAAACGCTAGAAAATGTCAGTGTCGTTTTATTTGGCTAAAAATGTAACAAAAAATAATAAGAATTCTGATGATTTTTTAAAGATATTTTATCCTTTTTAAATAATTGTAATTGCTAAATACATGTTTTTATTTTCTGTTTGTGTAATTAGTTTAAATAGTGTAAAATGTAAATTTTACAAAAAGAAAAATGTAGAAAATGTATAAAGGTGTTATATGTTCAAAATGTAAGTGCATTTCAAGTTCAATAAGGTTTTGTGGCTTGTTCGGAAACTATAAAGGAGTTAACATATTTTCGTTTACAAGTTTACATGAGTCTACTAACCGGTCTGAAATTGTATGGAGTTGACTGCACCATAGAGTGCAGTTTAGAACGACTTTCGCATGAAGTTAAATCCTTCTTTTTTTCGATAACTAAACTTGTGCCATTCGGATCTAGTACTTTATATACTGTGTTGCATTTCCCTCGAATGTCCTGTTCGATACCATTATGATCCAGATCAAATCGCTTCATCGTGTTATGTAGCATTGATAAAAGACCTTTCTTAAAATTTAAAACCCAATTTTTTTCATCTTCGCTTGAACATATTTCCGATATTACACCGTCGTGAAATGAAAACCTTAACGTATATTGACCGATCATCTCTGAAAATACTTCGCTGTTTGCGTGTTGCGGACTCTCGATATCTATATCTTGTACGGGATCGTAAGTGTTGGGCATTTCACTCAACTTCAGATCTGTCAGTGTTAAGAGCCCATCACATTCAGAAACAATATCTATATATGCTACACCTTCTATATGTAAGGTTGATTCGTTTTTACTCGTTCCATTAAATAATGTATTTATATCTACTTTATATATGTATTCATATTCTGTTCCCTTTTTATATTTAAATTTACCATCACCTGAAACATAAAATTAATATATTAATCACATTGTACATTTATACAAATTGTAATAATTAATATAAAAAAATCTGTACAAAATGTATACGTCGTTATACGTTTCTTCTATAAATAATAAAGGCATTACGTGCTAAGCACAAAGAAGCTACAGTCTTTTCAATTAACAAGAGCTCGTAATAGATCGTTGTCAGTGATAAAACTAGAAATTTTTCCAAATCCTTATAAGTATTTGTATTATTGTGCAATATGTAACAATTTCTAAATCAAGAACCTGTTCATCTCACCTTGTTTCTACATTAATAATATAAGACTCATAAACCTCTCAAAACTTTAAGATGCCTTTACCTCATGCTATAAAGTTATTTTAAAGCGTCTTGTTCAAGTGTTTGTTACAGTTTTAAACTTAAACGCAACCTGCTGTATACATCAATACTTTTACTACACGACGTGTATTTCAAGTCTTGATACCATCGCTGCCAACATTTTTAAATTTTACTATAAATATGTTTAAACGATGGTTCAAAATTTAATCCACTTTGTGAAATTTTATTTTTACAAAACCTGCAAGTTGACTCATCGAAAACTAATATATAAATCAATATTACTTATCTCGTATGGCGTTCAAAACGTGCCTTAGTGATTTATAGATTTTAGCATGCATGCTATTCGAATTAATGCACTTTTTATAGCGCAAAGTTTGATAATTTGATAAAAATTAATTTTATGAACAAAAAGTCAAACACGATACTTTACTGATGTTTACCCTTAACGTTATATTAAAAATAACGTCATGAATATTTTATGTCCTTCATCAATTTAAAGACGTAAAGTATGTAGGCCAGCTGCACTAATTGCAGTTTCATGTTGCAAGTAAAATAAAATATTATATGTTTTACCAACAAAAACCTTTAAGTAGTTTGAGCTTCAAATTTGATTGATTATTTCCAATACATTTGGAAGAAAACATTCAATCATCTATCAAATCGAAATAAGTAATTTAGAGGTTTTTACTTAAAAAGAAATATGTTCACACAAACGTGTGATATATACAGGCTCATTCTGATATAAGTACAGATATTTTAACAGGTGATAGCTGACAATAGCCCAACCCCAAATATGCAAAAATCACGGTCCTATGTTGAAGGGTGTGCCAGAAAAAAATATTTTAAGTTTTGAGTAAAACATGACAATAGCGCCGAATTATCATAAATAAACGTTGTTTTGCAACATTTCATGTTATTCCCGCCAAAGGAAGTTGATTTAAAATGAAGATAGGACTGCCGTTTTTGCGGATTTGGGTTTGGGTCAGCTATCACCTGTTAAAATATCTGTACTTATTTCAGAATGACCCTGTATATAGATATATTATTTACAACTGTAATTATTAATTTTTAAATTAATGTATTTGTCGTTAATTTTCGTCAGTATATTTTTATTGGATTTGTTCTCTCATTGAACAGTTTTATTACTTGATTCTTTTTATACATATTTACATAATCACCCCTTTTCGGATAATTCAAGATACGTTATTCCTCTTGTTTTTCGTGAATAACGTTTATCTTTATCACAAACTTTTTTTACTTCCTCTGGCAGATCCACATTGATTACTTTTGTTTTATATTCATCTTTTTGCTCTTGTGGACTACGCACACCTTCTTTCTCCTTCGAGTAATTTTGCTTGAAAATATCAGTTGTTTCTACCTTATTCCAGTTTCACAGCATGTTCAAACAACTTAACAGAACTGAGAGGGAGGGATTTTCGGTTGCAGCAAGTCTTATAGATGTTAAAGCCTACCCAGCATTCGCTGCAAGGATTAGGGAAACGTGGAAAATCTAATCACCATCTTCGGTAGGTCAACTCAAAGTTAGAAACTTTGCAAACTGTGATGTAAGTTGAGACTTGAAATCTAAACCTTGAAATTGCCTAATGACTACACCACTGGATCAGTCATTCCTTAGCGAAAATATTGACAAAACTGAAATTTCTTCATAATAATATTTTTAGCCCCCTTCATTTAAAATCTTCTATTTCAGGTACGTTCCATTTGTCGACCTTCCTGTTCTCTTACTTCCACTTAATTCCGTTTGATGATTTTCCATACCTCAGAACACCGTTAATTGTATACCAACGGTAAATGCAAGTGAGTTAAAATAGGTCTTAATTGAACTTCCTTGGTTGGCAACATTGATTTGATTAATAAGTTGATAATGACATGACATAAATAAATTTGGGTTTTGTAAACTGTTTACAGTTCAAGTTTAAAACTTTAATTGCCAGTGTCCTGTAATTATTTATTTATTAATCAGTCAAGTCAATATTGCCAACCAAAGAAGTTGATGAAGAGCCACGATAATTGACTATTTTTTCGATCATATGGTATTTCCTCTTTTTCCTAATAACAACGAATTTGCTGCCCATTGAGTCTTTTCCTGTAGCATATCGTCCAATCTTCGACACCTCGGTTTTCAAATCATAAGTCTTTCTTGGATTCATGGATTTCTGGTTATCTCCAACTTTTTCTGTTGTTCCATTATTTTATCAACCTTTACTTTCGTCGGCCTTTTTAACTTATTCCCTAGTATATTCTTGTCTTCTGTGTTTATTTTCTTCTTTAGTGTAACCTTTGTTTCGTCCTATGATTCTTTTTTTTTTTATTTTGTTTGTTTTTCATCTATTTGTCTCTAGTTTCTTGTTATCCTTATTATCAGTCTTCACGACAATATCATCACCATCATTTTAAAAATTTGGTTAAATAACGTTCTTAAATTTTAAGAACAATTGTCGCCTTTAAATTAACAGTCCTCTCTTGCTTTTTTCAAGTGCTTTGCTCGTGGTATAGAATAACATTGTAAAAGTTATAGAAAAAATCTGAATCCCAATTTGCTGCTAGTAATTTTAAAATTGTTTTAATAAGATGTATAAGATTTTAAATACAATTGTAAGTTATAAATAAAACAGTGTGACATTGAATTTTAACTGATCGTGTTTTAATTATGGAATAAATTAGCTTGCCAGTTGTAGAAAAAGGAAGACAAACGTAGCTCTAAAGTCGAGGAATTATTTCGAATTCCTATATGACCGAACTTCGCCCGGCCTAATTATATATCGGGCTTGTTCGGGATAGGAATCAAGATGTGGAGTAGGGATCGCGCCTGAAAAAGATTAATTACATGGAGTAAAAGTAGTTTTCAAAGATTTCTAAATAGCGTTAGAGATTTAAATTTTTTATCGAAATCTTAATTCTAATTATAAAATTTATAAATGAATTTATCTAGTAACTTAAAACAAAATCGATTATAAATGTCAAAGCGGCTGATGAATTTTGTTATAACATTGCAACAACTTTGAGCTTTTAATGCTTTTGCAAAACTCAAGTTTAAAACCACTAATAGTTTAGTTTAAAATCTTAGTTACAGAGCATTATTACAAATGTAATACATTCTGCAATGTTCTGTTTGAGTTGTCTTGAAATTTCCAAATCGATTCCCATTGTAAATTTCTGGCTTATCTTGTAGCGTGCTTTTTTGTATTAAAATCTCTTAATGTTATAATTTCAAATTCAAATTACATTTAATTCCACTAAATAGATGTATAATTAAACTTATATTTTATGGAGTGGAAACACGTAGCTCCAGTAAGGTATCCGTAGTTAGACATAATTGTTCTTAAGTTGTAAATGTGGCTCAGTGTAAATAAATTGTATTTATTATCTTTACCCTTGTTGTTAATCCTTGCGGTCAGTCTGTTAGTAGCTTTTCATCCCTTTCATTGTCCTACCCTTGGTAATAAACGCAAGTCAACACTACCAATTTATACGACTAATAGAAATGGTCTCCGAGAGATAATTTAATGTTTTTAAATCTTGTTTTTTTTTTTTTTTAATTATTGTAAAATAGAAATCTTACATGATAAATATATAGGAGGTTTTTAACACAAATATTAAAATTTGTATTCACTCTGCAACAGGTTTTAAATGCTGCATTTAGTTACCTACCACAAAATTGTTACTCGAGGGACAAACTTTTAATTATTTTAGTGGATTTTACGTAGCACAATAAGTATAATTTGCATTAATAAAAATACCCAAGTGATGAATATTATTATTTTAAAAATCTTACCTTTACAAGTAGGTCTTCCGCAAATGTTGGGATCTTTTAGTGGATCTGGAAATAAAAGAATTTTTTCGTAAGATTTCGTAAGATAGAATAGAAGTTAGTAGAGAGCTTTTCATTTAATTTTAATTAAAGAAGGATTCAATTAAAATTTTACCACAACTATGAATTCTATAAAATCGCGAAGCTTTATCACTAGAAAATAATAAAAGCTGTCTTTGATGGAGTTCTAGATATTACAAGAATATCAATAACGAGTTTAATTTTCAATTTGACGACAGCGTTAGTGGCAACCAATTATTATTTCCTAACGGCTTTAAAGTTTTATCAGTAAAAATTTTTGTTATTTTATTATGAAAAAACACGTGATTTAATGAAACTAATACGTCAGTCAAATTTCTATTTGGTATTTAAAAATCAGATATACCTTTAAACAAAATATTTTAAACAATATTGATTCCCCGTCAAGCTTGTCACAAACAAAAATTATGGACTCAAAGTACAAAATATTCGATGAAATACATATTGCCACAACAAAACAAAATTTTATACTTGAAAACGTTTAAACTTAAAAGCAATTTATACATTTGTTGCGACACTTTCTGTTCATTATAATTTCACTCTACGTAGATCGAACGCTCGTTTTGTAAAGTTTTGTGTATAAATTGCTTCTCAACAACTTGTTTCAGGAATTTTTATTTCTTAGTAATTATTACTCGATGTATTTTAATTTGTAAACATTTTAAATCAATCACTAACGAAACCAATTTTATAATTAATAGCAAAACCCAACCAGAAAACTTAATCAATTAGGAAATGTTGTGGCAGTTTTATGGACCTAATGAAAGATGAGCAAAGTAAAACATTGAATTTAATTACTTTGATACCATTTATTCGAATAAGATTTTTTGATAAATTACTTGTTATGTCAAATTAAATGTATTAAAAAGTTTCTTTCCAAATTCCTTAGCCAGGCAAGAAAAGTTACGAATAATTAAAATCTACTCACTTTCATAAATTAAATTAATTCACACTAAGTTTTTCAACTAGACGTCACGACATGGATTTAGAATAAAAAAGATTTAGATTTAGATTTCAAAGTAAAGTTTATACGTAGCAATAAATATAAATTAATTAGTATTCAAAAAGTTTGGATGCCAAATGACGATTATAGTATAAAGAGAATACACATGACATAGTTTAGCTGGATTATCTTATGCATAAAAAAACGTAAAATATGAAAAGAAAGCAACAAAATATGTAACATTGTTAGAATTCAAAAAATAATTTAATTCAATAGTTTATAATTTTAACAGATATTTTTGATGTATAGACGACTTCTGTAAAATATTCTATGGAAAAGTTTCACGCGCTTGAAAAGTTATTCATTTAAGAGAGAGCTTTCGTGACCGCGATAGCATTTCACCCAACATGTAACTGTCGCTTTCGATTAATCCAGAAATTAAATCCTTATTTGTAATAATCGATAACCATATTAAGCAGTATGTTCAAAAAGATTGAAGACTGTGGCTGTAAAATATAGGTATTACCTTTGAAGATATGCTCTTCACCAGATCACCAGTTGACACTGACCCGACTTAAAAACTAACGGAAAACCGAAACGAGAAAATTCAATTTAACAATTCATATAAACTGGACTGGTTTTTTGAAGCTGTGTAAATCTGTAAGCAGACAAATTTATCGTTACGATTTTCTTGGGGCAGGAAAGAAGTAGATTCTTGAATTGATTTCTTCTGTTTATGTTTCCTAATAAGGCGGGTTACAATTTCTGAATCGAAACCATTGTACTTCGCAATATTTTTAATTAAGTTCTTTTTCGTATCTACATTTTGTAAGTGGAAAACTCAGCAATTTGTGGATAAGAAAATCAAATGCCATCTTTTGCTGAAAACTATGATTTGAATTCGCTGAAATGAATTTATAGACGTTGGTTTCTTTTCGGAAAATATCTAGTTCTACGTTGTTATTCTTTCTGATTACCAAAGTATCTAGGAATGGTAGACGTTCATTATTTTCCTTTTTAAATGTAATCGATGGTTGGATACTTAAAGTTTAAATGAATCTTCTAAATCATATTTATTGGTCTCAAAAATTACGAAGATATCATCTACGTACCTAATCCAAACTCTGGAGAAATATGCAGAATTCTGTTTCAAATTGGCTCAAGAACAAATTGGCAATAAATGGAGACAAGCAGTTTGCCCATTGCTGTCCCTTGTTGCTGTTCGTAGAACTTTCCTTCGAAAGCAATTTTGTGACATGCATAAGGTTGTCAACCGCAAATATTCATCTATTTCTGACGGCTCAATGTTATTTTTATGAAACAAATAACATAAAAATTTCAAAGTGTCTAATAATGGACTTACGTGAAATGAAACAAAAATTTTACCTACTTCTAGCCTGCACTCTTTGATTGCCTGAATAAATTCTAACGAATGTTCCACTGAAAAACTTTCAGGCTTTTCTGGTAAATTTTTGAATTCATTTCCTAACCATTTTGAAATCGAATAAGTCGTTAAGTTAATACCTCAAACAATGGGGGTCTCATCGATCTACCCGGTTTGTAAATTTTTGACAGACATTTAATTTAAATTTAAGGAAAGAAGTTATTAATGCTATTTAACGCGTTTTTAGTTTCTCTAATCATTCTAGTTATAGGATTTTATTGTGGCAAGGGAATTTTTGTTTTTTGTATAAGCAGTATGTAATTTTCAGATTTTCAGATGGACCGCTTCTGAGAAAAGATAATTTAAATATCATGCATAATTTAAAAGGATGTATCCTGTGTTAACTATTTTACGAGCAAATTATTTTTATAAAAACTTAGACGAAGTACTTCAAATAAACTTAAAAATGCTCTTCGCGTATTGATTAAATTATAATTTTAACTTTACAAAGTACGTCATTGGAAATATGTTGTGGATTATTACAAGGAAATATATTAAGATTCATATCGGTTTAATCATGTTTTTAATAATTTATTCTATTTGTAAAAATTAAATTTTATGTTGTTCCATCTATTATTTTGTTCCTTTTATATGTTTATTTATTTTTATCGCTCATTGTAATCCAACTAACTCCTAATAGCTGTTTAATTCTTTAATTTCTATAATTTTCTTGTTTGTTTCTTTCTCCGATTTTGATGCACTAACACTTGTAAATGCAATATTCTTTCTATCATCGTAAAACTAATATTTCACATACACTACAAGTCTTGTACTTATTCTATCCAAATTAGTAACATCTAAATGAAAAAACTAAATTACTCCGAGAAATATAACTTATTTCTTTTTCTGCTATTTCAAATCTTTACACTAAATGTTAAACATATGGAAGGAATTTTTATTTGTTCATTACGTTTCGTTCTTCATTCTAGAGTAAAGTTCACATTATTTTACTGTGGTCCATATCTCGAAATAAATTATTCAAGCCGCGTATTTAAAATATCGCACTACACTCAAGAATTCATTTTCTTGCTTTATGAATTTTTACAATTCCTTTTGCATCAAATTGAGTTGTCATAAACAAAAAATGGTACACGTGGGAGAAGATGTCAGTTTCGATATTACAGATGTGATGTTGTATACATACAAGTTCTATGCGAAGGATACGTTTCTCTTTATTACACAAAACATAATAATTACATGCATCGTTATCTGTGTAATGTGCTGAAACATGGAAGGCGTGCAAGAAAAGCAGATGTAACAAAATAATATTCTTAAGTTATATTTCTCGTTCAGCGCTGAACGTTTATGTTTTTATACATCTTAACATAATTATTATTTGAAAAACAATATTAATTATTACAAAATTAATACAGTAAATTAATAATGTTATTGACGTTCGCGTTATCAACATTAAATTGTTTTATGAAAGATCCCATGTTATCATAATATCCAAAGTCTACGTACACAGCGCGATTAATAACCTCACAATCATTATTTATATTTTTAGACAGCCATATAAATCCACCCTTAATTCTCGTGCTTTTCATCCTTTGTTCCAAAAATTCGTCTCATTCGTTTTTTCATCACAGTTCTTTATCTTTTAAAACATTTATATTCTAACATTGTGCTGTGTCTAAACGTCCTTCTCATGTTTTAAAACTTTACTTTCATTAAAACATTTGTTTTCAAACCATGTGTTTTAAAAAAATGTTCTCTTTTGTTTTTACAATTTCATTTAATAATAACAACCAAATAAAACACTAAAAATATTTATCGCTAATAAATATATTTTGATTTTATGTTTGGTTTATTGCTCCAGCCGTTTACAATCAACAATGTGTGTTGTTAACAGTTGCTAATAAAAAATGTTAAGAGAGAAATAATCACACTGTTATATAACCAAAAACAATCTAGGAATTCATACTGCAGGCTGTTTAAAAAGCTTTCTTAAATGTCAAAATTATGAATATCAAATCAAATAAAATAATGAGCTGAAATTTGGAATATGCATTTAAAACCTGTTGATTTTGTTATTAATATTTTATAATTTTATTTTTAGCACAAATTGCACCGATTTTACCAAAGTAAAAATTGTTTAAACGGCTTTTAACACTAATGGCTTGAATCAAATTCGTTTTGTACATGACGGTGACAATAAAAACATTTCGTGCAAAAATATTTGTTTATAAATTTATTGAATAAATATGTTTAAATTAAAATGGATAATTTAAAAATTTGTCGACATTTTATTATAAAAATATTAAAATAATTGAAAAATGAATAAAAAAATGTAACTAAAAACTTATTCTACGGATTGTTTTAAAATAATTGTGGATTAACATTTTTTTTAATTTACTGATGTCAAAATTTTAAAACAACACTGATGATCTGATCTGCGATAGCATTGCATAAGATTTGGTCCCGATGCGCAATATAAATCAAAACCGTACACATTTTTTCGTAATTTTAAGTAATATGGAACTGTCATTTCTGTGGATTTAATTTTCTTGTAAGGTCTTATTTGGTAAATTTTTAAAACATGTTACCATCACGGCCTTCCACTTCCTGAATATTTCCAAATATATTATATAGGCATACTAAATAATCTAAACAAATTGCAAAAATTATGTTGCATTATTATGAAATATTCTTCCTTATTACTTAACTGCAAATACATTTTTTTTTGAAGTTTCATAAGAGGACGAAAATAATTTTGACAACATTAATTTCTGCTTTCTTTCCTTTAGTTTTTCCTTAAATTTTCTTAACATAATCACATAATCATCTTTCTCAATCATTAATTATTTTCTTCAAATAAATTAAATAATTTTGGCAAATTAGAGGTTGCCACGTTTTAACATCCGTTAAATCTGTGTTTATGGTTTTTTTTGAAGAATGTTTTCATTTTCAATGTTTATAGATATTGTACCACCAATTTTATAGTATATAGTTTTATGGTATATTATGTTGCTCATAATTAGGCCGTTTCAGAACCATGAAAGACTTTTCCATGAATTCATGTGTATTAAAACAATAGTTGTGTATAATATAGCAACAGATAAATCTGGTTAGTGTTTTATTAGAAAAATGTTATAATAACTGAAAAATATCCGATAAAAATTGCATCATAACCTCTCTCCACCGTCTTTTCAAAAACGTCAAAATATACAGGCTGTTCCATTTAAAATAAGAAAGTTGACATCACTTCCGGAATTGAATTTTTGACAACACCAAAGTTTTGTACGTAAAAATTATAAATCGACCTGTTTTTTGTCATAACGATAGCTCCAGCCTTTCAAAAGTTATAATGGGGGGGGGGGAGTTTTGTACCGCACTGTATATAATTTGTTAATACCAATATATTTTTCTATTTTTTTCTCAATATCTTCTAAATTTCCTTATTTCTTGTAATTGTTAAAACTCGAGGGCTTTGAAAAGCTACTCATTTATTTCAAATAATCAGGATAACGTGCATGCGCTCTAGCCACGATACTTAAAACATAAAAAAATGTTTAATCTTTCCAACAGTCCTGAAGATGTCCCTTACGACAGTGGACAAAACATCGGCAAATAGCAGCCAACAACGAACGCGGTTCCATCCCGGAAGCGAAGAATTTATTTTAATTTAATTTATAATATACGGCTATATTTTATTAAGTCATTATCATATACATATTATAAATAAAAGTGTAAAATATCTAGTGCATTTTATAAAGAAACTGATATTATTTGTAAATATCTACCGTAAGTCAAATTTTTATTACAGAATATAACATTTTCCTGGTATAGTAATTTAACAGAAAAGAAGATTTTATATGATTATATGTTCCTAGAAAATACGTAATTAAATAAAAGTCCAGGGTTCAAATCTCAGTCCAGTAGTTGGCATTACGGTTGACACAAGTTCTCATTTCATGTCATTCAAATAACCAATCCTTATATAACAGAATTATTTACTTCCTCGTTAAAAATAGAATGAATAAAATAAAAGAATATTTAATTTAATGTTGTTGATATTACTGTATTTAATACCGTTTTTAAATTGGTTAATCAAATAAAGTAAAATGACGTTGCTAAGGAAAGCAAATTAAAAGCTATCGTTTATACGTAGTCGAGATAAAATTATTAATTGGTTTAATTTTTTTTAATGAAGGGTGTAGATTTGCCGCATCCGCTTTTTATGTTTGCCAGATATTAGATTAGTTTGCCTTTTCAACGTTTGCAATAGAGTATAAATTTATCGCATTTAGTATGAAGCTGTACAGAACGAGAAATTATTTTATAGTTTTGATAATACGCATGCAGAGAAATTGTAAAGTAATCAAACATAAACCGCAAGATTTCATAGTTAGATATTTTATGTTGTAAGAATTAAATTTATGTCTTAAGTTGAAGTACAGCGAATTGTTATATTTTATTGTTTATGTGTTTAGCCCGAGCGTATGGTTTTCGTTACTTCGAATAATGGAAATAAATATCCGGTATACTTACTATATTGTGCGAACGACGTTTCCGTGAATAATACAAATGACACGATGAACCAGAGCTTCATGTTGGCGCTCTTGTATAGTATCACTTCACCTACAAAGTAACAGATCACAGACAACACTATAACATTTGCCACCTGGGTTTATGAATGACGCTAATAGGATTGCAGATGACACAATACTAAAGATTTAAATTTGTTGACGTCCCAACGAATACAAAGGTCAAGCTCCGTTTAAGCTTATATACTAATTGATAAGAAGTTCATAGGGTAGAAGATAAGCAGCATCATATTCTCACTTAATTATACTTTTTGAAAAACAGTCTCATTTAACAAGGGCATTTACCTGAAATACGGTCATAAAACGAGAAACTATTTTTGCATTTTTGCTTTAATTAGATTCAGTCAAAAGCTCAGTGGCGTAGCGTGAAATTAAGACCACCCGCCGACTACACACCGTTTCATAATCAATCTAACGTTCATTTGTCACATCTACGTGCGTTTGTTAAATTATTATCTACATATTTACTAATGTGTCCATAATTACAAACATAAAAATATATTTAATTATTCATAAGCTTTTAGAAACAATTAATTAGTTATTTTTCTAAATTAATTAGTTATACAATAATCACAAAAATCCCTAATTTTCAAATTTATTTATTTTATTTGCTTTATTAAATAATCGTTCTTGTTTAAAGTAAGGAAAAATATTTGTTCATCTTATTGTTACGACGTATTCTTTGTTGAGAACACAATTCTTGAGATATAAAAGGAACCTTTCCTTCCTGCTATTCTTAACTTCTTCTTAACTTAACTATAATCTTAATATCTTAACTAACTAAATAACTAATTTTAACTATCTTAACTAACAAACTAATCTTAACTTCTTATCATAATAATGTATAAAACACAATGCAATGATTCTAACAATTATAAAAACTTTCGATTCAACTTACGAAATTAAAAGAAAATATTTTAATAGTTCATTGAAAAAAGCACACATACATTAACAAACAATTATTCAACAATTTATACGCGTTCAGTATATAATGCAAGTGTTATTAATAGCCTTGTGCATTAAGGCATAAGATTAGCTTTAATATATAAAAAAAGTATTATTAATAGCCTTGTCCATTCAAAATAAAACCCTTTTAAATAATAGAGATTATCCCAATTCATTTCATAATAAAATAATTGTTAAAAAAGTTCGCAATTTTATATAATATTTAATTTTTTTTTTTTTCTTTCTTGAGCGTGCAACCAAATTGAAACTCGAGTTGTGCAATAAAATATATTTATTACAACACACCAAATATAATAAATATAAAAATGTGTTTCGTAATCTTTATCAAGCAATAAATATATTTTTACAAAAATAGTTTATTATAAATTTGTTCCATCAATTAATTATTTTTAAATATTTCAACCTTTTGAACTAATCAAAAGGTTGAAATATTTAAAAATAATTAATGAATCAAACTTTACAATTCCTAAACCTTATTGCGTCCCACGTTACGACTTCTATATACTCCAGCTATTGCTGTAGGGTTTAGGAATTGTAAAGTTTGATTCATTAATTATTTTTA
>JAFFZR010007673.1:24655-34981 GCA_018397195.1 Lethrus apterus | reverse complement strand
TTTGTCATTAGGAATAGCCGTGATTTTAGAAACATAGAGGCAATCAAAAGTTTGTATTTTGCTTATGTTCGCAGTGCTCTTGAATATGGCTCTGTGGTTTGGTCCCCTTCGTACTCAGTCTATATCAATAGACTAGAAAGCATTCAGAGAAAGTTTTTAAAATTTTTATACTTTAAAACCCACGGCCTTTATCCTCCTCGCGGTTATGACCAGAACGCATTGCTACTTGAATTTGACACTCAGTCTTTACAAACTCGACGGGTTATTGCACAGAGTGTATTCTTACTTAAAACTGTTAACAGCATGATTTGTTGCAATGATTTGCTATGTTTAATTAATTTTCATTTTCCGCGTCTTAATTCAAGATTGATTAAAACGTTTAACTTTAATTCAATTAATTATTCTACATCACCCATAATGAACATGTGCAGACATTTTGATCATATTAATGTTGATGGAACAATAGATATTTTTACAATTTCTGTGAGCGATTTTTTGAAACAACTTAGGATATTAGTTCAGTAATTTTTCACTTGTTATTCTAGTATTATTTATTTTTTTTTTGTATATTTTTAGTTGTTTGTCCTTTCCTTTTCCTCGTATGTTAATATTAGGTTTTTTAACATATATATGTATATATATGCTTCCCTGTAATTGGCTTCTTGCTGTTGGGTTTCAATAAATTATTATTATTATTATTATTACACGATGAGTCGGGAAGATCGCACTAAACACAAGGAGTGTACATGTAAAAATAATTCAAAAAAAATTGAAATGTTGTTATCCGATATTTCTTTGTTTTCAAGTTACAGCGTCATAACAAAAATGTGGTAATAAATGTTGCTATTCTCGTTTTCAAGTTAATTCATGTGTATTTGTTTATGGTTTTTGCAATGGCAGTGCTACAGCTGCTGCTGAAGAATATCGTCAACGGTTTCCACATCTGAGAACTCTCTGTAAAAATATATTTATCAGTCTTCAAAAAACTGTGCGAGACCGGAGTGCTTCCTAGTGATAACATAAAATCTGAACGTGCAAATCAACAAGGTTTAGATGACGTTGAAAACATTCTACATTTAGTAGAAGATATTGCAACGATCAGCTCACGTAGAATTAGTGTTCAAATGAGCATTCCTCAAACAAGAGTAATCCGCACACTCCACGAGCAAGGTATATATCCATACCACATACAGCGTGTACATCACGTACAACCGGAAGGTTGTGCTAGTCGCATGGAATTTTGTCGGTGGACAAATAGCAATCCTCATGTTGTATCGCGAATACTTTATAACTATGAAGCAACATTCACCCGAGATGGCATCAATAATACTCACAACTCTCATGTATAATAATAAAAATAATAATAATACATACTTTATTGGTGTGTTTCAAAGTAGGTTCATAGATCTATAGACATGCATATAACTAATCCACATATAAAATGAAACCACCAATGAGGGAAAGGTTCAGATTGGACACAAATTTGCGACCATCTGGTCTACCACCTATCCCTCATATAAGCTAACAAAACTAAACACATTCGACCGGTGACTTTCAGACTATGTACAAAATCTTATGCTATATAGCGCTACGTCAGCGTGTCTGTTTCATGATCAGCTGGCTTCGCATAAACTTCTTAAAGTTACTTATTGACAACGATTTAATAATTTTAGGCAGGGAATTCCAAGCTCTAACCAAATTAAAGGAAAACGATCTTTCAAAAAACTTCGTGTTGTGCTGTGGCATGGTAATAGTATTTTTATGTCTGATGTTGATATTATGAACATCTGTACGAAAGGTGATTCTATTATACAACTAGTGCGGGGCTTTATTAACGATAACACTATAGACTACACAGGCTAGATGACGTTTTCGGCGATTATGCATATTGAGCCATCCGGTTTCCACTAACTTGTGAGATATCCTATCTCTACGCCTAATTCCGTAAATGAAACGCAAGCAAGAATTCTGTACTATTTGTATTCTCCGCCTATCAACATACTCTAAACAAGGACCATACACAGAGTCACAGTAGTCAAAGCGAGAAAATACCATAGATTGACACAGAAGGGTTTTTACCTGTTTATTCAATAGATGCTTACTATAATATAACACTTTAAGTGTACAGTAAGAAGTTCTTATTAATTTATTTATGTAATCTTTAAACCTCAACTTATTATCAATTATTAATCCTAAGTTATTTGCATGGTTGACAATGTTAAGAGTATTCTGTGCCAATTTGAGCTCCAGCGACTCTCGCAAAGCGCTCCCGTCGGGGTCGTCGCCAAATAACACAACTGAGGATTTGGATGCATTGATGCTCAAGCCATGGCTAGCAGATTGCTGATAAATATTCTCGAGTTCAAGATTGATTTCTTTCTAAATGTCCAAGTCACTACTGGGAGGAAAATGAAAGAGTAGCTGTGTGTCATCCGCATACGTATACATTTTACAATATATTGAAGAAGTTGAAATATTGCTAGTGTAGATAATATATAATAGAGGCCCACATATACTACCCTGCGTTACTCCAGACGTTAGTGCATTAGCCTGAGACAAATTATTATTGATTCTTACCCGTTGAGTGCGGTTTCCTAGATAATTATGAAAAAATTTGATTGCCGACCATGATAGACCTATGAAGTGTAAAATGCTGAACAAAATTTCGTGATCTAAATTATCAAAGGCTTTCGAATAGTCTAGACTAAAAGAACACGATCTTTTTTGTCTAGCGCCGTTATAATATCATCCTTCACACCAAGTAGAGACGATAACTAAAACCAGGCCTGAAACCAGACTGATAATGTGGTAAGAGGTTATACATACCAAGGTAGTCGCGCAATTGCTTGTTAATCACCCTCACCATTACCTTAGACAGCACAAGAAGAATACTTATCGGTCGCAAATGCTTAAATTAAATTTATTTTAGCTATAGGTATAACAATAGATTCCTTCCGTATAACAATAGAGTCCTTCCAGCAACTAGGGAAGGAATTGTTATCAATACAAAAATTTATTATGAATGGAAGAATAAATGGACAACATAACCTAACCAACCGAACATTCAGGCTATCAGCACCAGTGGCATTGGATTTAATACTCTTCAAAATGTTGAAGACATCAGATTCCTGCACTAAAGAAAAGGAGAAAGTTGTTTGAACTTTTTCGGCCAAATTGTTAGAGTAATAATCAAGTAATTTGTATTCATCATTGTTACGCGTATTAGTACAAGAATTGACAGAGTAACTATTTAATGGTCGGACAACAATCCCCACGCAACAGTCGAATCACATTTTCAGCACAAGTTTTCGGTAAACGTGTGGTGTGGTACGGCCGATAGTTATTTAATTAGCCATTTCATTGTAGAACATCGCCTCACAGGAGTCCAATACTTTAATTTTTTACAAAATAAAGTACAAGAACTACTAGAAGATGTTACTCTAAACATCAGAATACAAATGTGTTATCAGCACGATGGAGCTCCTGCACATTTCGCTCGTCAGGTCAAGCAACATTTGGATGAAATGTTTCCAGGACGTTGGATTGGTCGTTGTAGTCCTGTTAGTTAGCCTCCAAGGTTTCCCAATGTGACACCATTCGAGTATTCTTTATGGGGTTGGATGAAAAATGAAGTTTATAAAGTAAAAGTTGACACTCGGGAATCAATCAAATGTGGCTGGTTTAAGAAGAGTAAGAAGTGAAGATTGAAATAAGAAGGGAGCTACAATGAAGATAAATATGAACAAAAATATCAAACGGCAACAGAAGAATGAATATAATGAAGACGAAATAGTAACAGCAGTAAAAAATGTATACGAAAGGTAAGAGTTGCAAGCTATTAGAATATGATGCACCAAATAAAAATTATATAATCAGAGAATAAATAACATACTCAATAATTAAGTAGGTAAATTAATAGGAAGGAATTATCGAAACGAAGCTTTTAAAACAGACAGGCGTTAATATTAGAGGCGGTCAAGCAGACAGAACAAGAAGACAAAGTCAATATATTGAAAGCGGAAAGAAAAACTTTGAAGAAGTTAGATATGAAACACACGCTCGACAATGCATTAAACGCTCACCTCCGCAGACTAACGTTAGTTTCTTTGCGATTAACCCGTCGTCAGTACGGCTGCTGTGAGCGGTCAATGCAAATCGAAACTGTGGTTTTGTTCAAGTAGCGGACGACTATTGATGTTGTTATTTGAAGAAGTTGTTGAAAAAAATGAGTTCAGAATGCTCATTGAATTTGTACGACGCTGAGAAAAGCACTACGATGAAATAATCATACATGAACTTGCATAGCTTAAGATAAATTATACTAAAAATAAAAAGAGCAATAAATTATATGTTGTTTTTGAGTGCCAAACATGTCAAATAAAATGCGAACAAAAAGCTAAACACATTGGTTAGACTCTATATTCGGTGTAAAAGTTTTAAGAAATCATCTTGATATATATTAGAAAATGCGCATAAAAAAAAGTAAAAATATGCAGGAAGTGGGAAACAATGAACAATGCATTAAAAGCAGAAAGAACATATTTGACGAAGGATGAAGACAAAATACATGAAAAGAATAACTCCAAGAATAATTATGCTAATATGTAATACATGGGCAAAGGAAAAATAGGCGTTAATGAATGCCAGTATGAAAATAACGTCAACTTATATCAAACAAATGAATACGATGTTTACTATTAGTGAGCATTGTGAAACTAATTAACGTGGAATGTTTGTGTACCACTGCATGTGTTGCGTATTTATTTATTGCAGTATAAATCACGGACTGGATGCATAAAATTACAATTTGGACATTTAATACAAACGCGTTAATTACAAATGTTATTTACACTAAATGGAAATATTTGCAATAGTAATTGAATTTTGTTTACAACCGCTGTTATTGAAATATTAAACAATTCCGGTAAAAGCTCGTTTAGAGGAGTATTTTAGTAATTTCTCAACGACTGAATGTTGTACAGGAACAAATTCAATCACAGGCTTCCGATTGATTTGCCACTTACCTAAGTATCCGACAGATCTCAATTTGTGAAATTCGAATTGAAATCAAAAGATAATTCTAATAAATACTTTAATTCCTTACACATACAAGTAGAAATTGTAGTTCAATTGTGGTTCTTAATCTCATATTTTTTATTTTATTTTATTTATAAACGACATTGGTTTTTCGAAATTACAACAGTTTTAAAATTATGGGTGATACAACAGAAGAACAGGGGAGAAAGGCGGAGATAAAGTTGAAGGAATATGCGAAGAAGAAATAGTTAATAATTAAAAGATTCATAAACATATGCAATCAGAACGAACTTGGAATTTTAAATAGATTTCACCAACAAAAATCAAATATCTGGAATTCAGAAAATATGAATACGTAATAATAAAGCAAATACACAAGAGAACTATTTTTGAGTATAATTTTAACTTTTCAAAATCTAATATTTTCAATATGTATTGCGTGGAAAATCAACTTCCTTTGGCGGGAATAACATAAAATGTTGCAAAAAAACCTTTATTGTTGATAATAATTCGGCATTATGTTCATTTTTATTCAAAAACTAAAATATTTTTTCTCTTTTTTCACCCTTAACATAGGGCTGTCCTGTTTGCATATGCTATGGTCTCCTATCACCTGTTAAAAAAGTGTGACACAATTCAGAATGAGCCTGTATATATCGGAGATATAACAGGTGTTTAATATGGGACACGATGGTGGGATCAAGTTGGGAAAAGACAATACATGGTCGCTAATATTTTCAAACGACCTCGTGCTTTTAACGACTGACGAGAAGAGGCTAAAAGAAAGAAAGAAGAGGGATGGATCTACCTGGGATGAGCAAGCGGGTGTTTTAGGAATATGTATGTTAGTGGAAAGGCAAAGAGGGCAGAAAAGGGGATGAGGAAAATACTATGGGATAGAGAGAAGGAAAGACTAGAAGAGGTGATGGGTGTATGGGGCAACTGTGTACAAAGCGTTATGATGTTGGAGCAGAAATAGGGGGTGTGAAAGGCTATTATATTCTGGAGAGGGCCCAACAACGAATAATCAAACGGACACCCTGAAGCAGGAAAAATTTACACCGTAGTGAATAGTACTCCAAGAAACAGGCAGGAAGAGGATGGAATTGAAGACCATGGAGATGGCCATGAGATATGGATGGAAGATAAGGAAAAGGGGGTGGAGAAATGGACAGGACAGGTATTAGGGGGACAAGGCATGAAACGAAGCCATCAAGATGGAAGATACAAAAAGTAAAACTATGCAAAAAAGCGGGATGGTCGGCTGCAGAGGTGGAGAGGAGGGCTAACCTGGAGCGAGATCAAGCAACAAAGACAATCAGGAAGCAGAAGGGCAGAGTAGATATGAACTGATACAGAAGACAATAAGAGTACAATAAGAAATAGGTAAAAAGAAATAGTGGTATACGGGAATATGCCGGGATATCTTGGAGGGGAGGAAGCAGAGCGGAGAAAGAGAGTATAGTGATGAGGAGAGGGGGAATAAGTATTGGATGTGGGACAAATACAAAAGATGCAGACTATATGCAAAGAGAAGGAGAAGTGGAAACATTAGATGACGGATTGCGAAGGAGGATGGACAGAGACGCAAAATAGAGAAGCCACTTCAAAGAAACGAGGAAAGGTATCAAGACACAAATAAAGGTTTTTTTATAACATTGATAGAAATATTAGTTTTAGTTCCATAAAAATAAATCGTCTAATATGTATTTTTGTTGTTCAGACAAATTTTTCCAAATTTATTTCCGTCAAATATTTTTACCATATTTTTTAAACAAAATAATTGTCTTTTCTCTTCATCCCAGGTCACAAAGTTTTGATTTAAAAGCTTCAATTTTCTTTTAAAGAAAAGGGAACTTCCAAGTTAACTTCAAAGAATTTTTAAAGAAAAATTCATTGAAGCTGACTTTTAGTTATTCCATAGCTACCATTCATTTCCTCAATCCTCACCCTAACCACCGGGCTAAATGGGCTATAGTCCAGGGACGCCAGCCGCTTGGGGCGGCAATTGTTCATATAGGTAAAGTGACCAAACGTACTCCTATAGGGAGTTTTGTACTCCTTTTTCATAAACTGTACAAACGATAAATTGCCTTTTTCGAATTCTAATAATTTCAATTACGGAGCGAACCTAACCCATACAGCCTATGAATTTTCTTTTGAATTTCGATTACGAAACGAACCCAACCTAAATTTTAAAAATTGAATTAACTGACTTTTGAATTTCAATAATTTCAAATAAATTTTGACTTTTTGTCATTCGAATTTGGTATGAATTCTACATATATTTTTATTTGCTTAGTGATAATATATAATAGTCCTGAAACTTTTGTAAAACTTCACCGACCGCTTCCCCTCCCGTGTATTTTCTTATGTAGAGCGGCGCATTACTGTTAGCAGCCCACTCGCGCCAAATATCTTAGGACGGCCCGGTTCCTGAAATGTTTTTCGTGTTGTAAAAAAATTATGTATGTCAATACTTAATTTTAATAAACTTTGTAATTTCGATTTTGTGTAAACGGTTATTTTTATTATGAACATTCGGTTATTGAAAACCCATTTCGGATATTACTAACTATCGGTTATCGAATGGGTTATGTACAATCTGGTTTCGTATTTTCTGAACCAATTTCCTCTTTCGATAGACGTAATGTAAATTGAATGCTAACATAAATCAAACATATACATATTACTTGAAATATAGGAAAGTGCTACTTGGTTAATTGCAATAACGTTTGCCTTTCGAAAGAATCTAATGTATGTATTATAAGTGTCAACTTATTACGCTGCTGTGTGCAAGACATTGCCTATAATAGCAACCGATAAATTAAACTGAAAACAATCTATTATTTTTGCCTATATTTTCTAGATTTCTACAATTTAATTTTTGCATATAATACCATATTCATAAGTGAATAATTAAATTTGCCCTTTGTGTTAAATAATTAAAGGGAGATATATCTTACATTTATATAATAATTTAATATTTTGTAACGTCGATATACAGAGTGGCCCACCGAAAACGAAACAGTGTTGTTTTCAGGTATTTAGACGCTTAAAAAAAACTCAGACAGGTGGTCAATTTTCTTTGGAAGGGGGACAAATGTTTTAATTATTTGCAGTCACCTAGTTCCAACCCTAAAAGGGGTTGAAATGCGCCCTAAAATTTTTAAATGGCAAGTGGTATTTATAAACCTATTATTTGAAAGCCAATTCGATGGGCTTTACAGAAGAACTCCGAAACGGTATTTGCCCCAAAATTTTAAAATAGCAAAGGGTATCTACTCGGTTTAGAGCATTTCGCTTTTTGTTAGTTACAGACCAGGATTCTCGAAACTTTCCTACTAACTCCAAGACGTATTTTCAATTTACATGCTTATCTGCATGTTGCTGGTTAAACAACTCGACTGTCCTGTTCGCACATTCATTGTTTCCAAAGAAAAAAGCAATTATTTCAACTCTTTGCGCAATCGAATAACCCATGATGCGTTTCGTTACACTTTAAGTTGAAAACGTATTACTTTGTCATAAGTCATAAAGTTATTTTGTTTATGTTGATCTCCATAGTGACAAAAAAAACATAATAGGTAAAAAAATGAAAAAAGTTTGAATATTCAGGGCTCAATAACTCGGGAAGTAATGATCAGAATTCAAAAATTCAAACACATCTGCAAAGCCCATCGATTGGGCTTTCAATTGATAGCTTTATAAACACCACTAGCCATTTAAAAATTTTATGGTGAATTCACCCCCCTTTTGGGGTTGCAACTATGTGACTGCAAATAGCTAAAACATTTGTCCCCCTTCCAAAGAAAATTGACCTGTCTGAGCGTTTTTTTTTTTTAAGTTTCTAAATACCTGAAAACATGTCTGTTTCGTTTTCGGTGGGCCACTCCGTATAGTAAAACTCTCAGAGAAAAATTATTTATTAAAATTCACAATTATGTAAAGTCGATTTCACTTTATATTATTCTGTTGTAAACAATTAAATGACTATAAATAGTTCAAATTTCAAAACAGACTAACAAATACTTTCCTGAATTATATTTACTCATGCATAGGTTATAAGTTATAAGTAAATGTATTTACCATACAAAATAGTGAACTTTTCTTACTACTACAAATATCTTTTCTAAATGAATAAAAAAAATACTAGTTTAAATGATATATATTTCAAATATATATATATATATTTGAAACAATTGGCAAACGTTCTTGTGCTTTAGTAGATCATTGTTTAGATAATAATCATTCATTTAACTGGGACAATGTTAAGATATTAACAACTGAACCATTGTACAAGAATAGATTGTTTCTTGAAATGACATATATTAACAGTGAAAAAAATAGCATAAATTATAAATCAGATACTCAACAATTAAATATAATTTATGCAAATATCCTACGACCGAGATAATTTATACCCAATATTAAAAAATGTTTAAGTATTATTTTTTATAATTTCACACTATTAACATTTAATTCTGAACTAATTTTTTATTCTCCTTATTCACTTCCATTACATATACGATATCTTGACAAATACATTTAAAAGGCTTCACCGTTGTCATAGTGTTTGTCAAATATCAACGTCATCATATACAAAATTCTATTTCATTTATAATTTCGATATTTTTTAAAGAAATTATCAATCCAATTTAGAATAATCCTTGTTGTTGGTAATTCCAACTATTGTAAGTACTCATAATTTAGTGTATAAAATAGTTTTAGATGTTTATATTGTAGTTTCCTGAAGAAGATATTAAACAATATCGAAATATTGGAAGAAAAGAAATGAGTTTCATTTAACTTCACAATTCACCCGACCGATTTCCCCAATTAAATTATATTATTACTTTATATATAATATATATATATTTTTTCCTCTTAAATTTGGTATTTATTTTAATAATAATATTAATAAAGGAAAAAGGAGTACCGATTTGCGATGATGAAATTTATTTTTAAAATTGCATCATTCATTCAAAAACAACTATGCAAATTCAGTTTATATACATATTATATACAATGAATAGATGTAGGTACTTCAATAAATTAATAAAATATTCCTTTATAGATTTTTCTTTTAAATACAAATTTGTAAAAGTCAAAACTATAAAATAATTTAATATATAAATAAAATATTAACTAATAAGAATAATTATTACTTATTTATAGAACTATTACTAGTATTATAATTTGTCCAATTTTAATTCTTCAAGGTTAAAAATTGAATATTCATCTTGAGAAAGTTTAATTTCTGGCTTCATACCTCCTTTAGATCTGTCT
>JAFFZR010007673.1:10083-23557 GCA_018397195.1 Lethrus apterus | reverse complement strand
AAATGCTAAATATTATTTAAAATTCCGTCTTTTATGTGGTTCTACCAGTACTCTAATAGTCCTCAAATTTAAACCTTTAATCGTCATTTCTTCCACATTGACAAGCTATTGATGTTAACAAAGCGCAATATGCAAATTGAACGTTACCAGTTTGAATTGAGCTTCGACTTTCAATATTAAACTCCCTGGCAGATTTACAAAATAAATTTTAAAAGAACATAAATAAAAACACTGGATATTTAAATGTGGAGATTCATAATTTGTTGTAAAAACATTTCTCCATCGCAATACCTAAACTTCCATTTCAGTCTTCAATGTTGGGTAAAATATTACATACTATTAAGGATCAGTTAAATGACTAAAACTAGCATTAATCTTAAAAAAATAAATGCATTATTGCAAAAGAAATGTTATATGTTAAATAATATTGGCTATATTGTAATTGAATTCACAGATCATAAAGTGTGTTAGATAGGTAATTGATTCATTTTATGTTCCATATTTACCTTGATTTCAATTTCATAGCCAACCATTTTAATTTTTACACACAAATCTCAAATAATCACATAAAATATTTAATTATTCAAGAAAACATCTCGATTCTTAGTTAAAATCCTATTTTGGATTGTTGGTTTCAACAATTTTATTAAATTTTTACAGTTACCATCACAAATTAAATGAAAATAAAATGACAATTATTATTTACTATATAATGTAGTAAATGAGGAAAAAGGATAGTGACAGGTTTCATAAAAAGTCAATTATGCAACTATCATTAATTTATTAACAAATCAAAACTCTAAACTAATCTGTAAGAATAGTCAAGTGTTTAGGGTTTGGGTTGATCCAGCGTAATTCTTACGATTTCCAGTGACCTACTTCGGAAAACTATGAAAATTTTGGACAAAATTAACAGATTTTCATCAGACTTGATTGTAGGAGAGGTTGTACTCTTGTTTTTCAATTCAAATTTATGGGTCTGATGTCTTCAACAAAAAATCTACATTCATTCTTCAAGAGAGTTGCAAAAAATTCTTCAAAAGAAAATTTTCAATTCTCTTGTTTTTTCAATATTCTGAGTTGACATTCTTAGTGAAAAGTGCTTCAGTAAAAGGAAACTTGAAAATTCAATTTCTTAAACAAACTTCAATTTCATCCAATACCACGTGTTCTTAACCCTTTTTAAACAAAGGAAAACAATATTAGTGTTGAACGAAACATTTATTGATGGCTTACCTATAAGGATTCACATGAAATTTTATAATATAAATCAATCTTATGCTAAAACTGACCATTACAAATCAAACTACATCAGCCAATTTATCGCATAGAAAAGGAAAAAAAAAGTAAACATTAAAACTTGTTTATCGCTCTTTTAAATTTGTCATTTATAAAACTGCAACATGGCCATTATTTATAGCAATCAAATTATACATTTACTTTTAGCCTATGTTACATTGTCATCGTACACACATACACAAGTTAGAAAAATGTAAGATATCAAAATGAAAAAATCAAAGTAGAGTTTACATCATTTTGAAACGAAAATGATTAGATAAAAATAAATGTTGCAAACTCTCCTGAAACAATTTACATCTATCCATTTAATATTAATGAAGGGACCATCCGGGACGATTAATACCGACCTGTAGAATTAGAATAAACACGAATTAACAAAAAATTGAACACATTAGTTTATTGCGATTGTTCTATTTTATTGTATTCTAGCTACTCATTTAAACTGGCACTGATTCGGTTGTTGAATATATGAATCATCGGAGTTATATAATAGGAAATAATTGTCCCCAATTCGTCAACATCAAAAGCAAACAAAAAATCTAAATTATACACAAATCAGCACCACAAATTCTTAACTAAAGAAACGAAATATATGAGAAAACCGCAAAAATATACAGTAACTTGCAATCAATACAATTTATTTGTTATTCATAAATACTTACGAGGTGAATATGACCTAGATCTTGACCTATCATAACGACGGCGCCTATAATAAGGCGACGGGGATCTTCGGTGACTGTATTTTGAGCCTCTGTATCCACCACCGTAATAATCACTACAAAATTATATTAAAAAATTAGTCATATTAAAATTAAAATGATGAAACATTTCAACTATTATATAAACAGAAATATATGTTCAAGAATATACGGAGCTGTATATATACAAGAAATATATAAGCACGGGATTCTTGTTTTAATTTTCCTGTGTACATCAAGAATGTTGTAAAGAACCAAAATTCTCTCAAATCACAGGATATTATAAAAAAAAAATACCAAGTTACTCACTCTCTGTCTCGGTCTCTACCACGTCGATCCCATTTATCACTGCTGACACTAGAAATAAAGAATCTGTTACTTACAACAAAAATATTGGAAATTATTACTATCCATTTAATAACAATAAAACATAAATAAACTGTGCAGTGATGCCTTTTATAAAAGTTTACACTAAACAACTTTTATACATTGTCTCCTGCTACAACTTTAATATTCCAACACAATCTGATGCAAAACCAACAGTAATGGTATGCATACTCGATTGATTTTGGGTCCAAACAATACTGGAATGACTTACTACGTTGGTTTTCCCATGTAAATTCCAGGTGTTGGTGTATGTGCTCTTTCTGTGATGGAATAATCAACTCTTATGCTTTTTCCATTTATTTTCATTCCTGTGCATTGATCCTTTGCAACTTTTGCATCTTCCGTACTTTCAAAGTATACGAATGAAAAACCTCTTGACCTGCCCGTCTACAAATAACAGCATTTAAATGATCAATAAAGTAACTATTAATTTATAACTGTGTAATGTGTGGTTGTACATTAAAAATGTTGAATTTTTTTAACAATAAATAATACGTACTTTGGCATCAATGACTACTTGTACTCTTTCAACTGGACCATATTTGGAGAAAATGTGATATAATTCATCTTCTGTTGTGTAGACACTTAGACCAAAAACACCAAGGCAACGGGAGGGCTTCGGATTATCACGGGTACCCATGTGACGCCTGCGACTAGACATAGGGCTATGTGAGTGAGATCGTCGGCCATAACCTCCCGAGCGAGAACGGCTGCGAGAGTATCGAGAGGACTTGTAACGTCTGTCTGAGCGCGACCGACTACGGGACCTGCAACGGTCAACAGAACATGACAACTCTGTATTACAGTTATCACGCTTGTTTCACATATGTGCCTACAATATTTCATCTTTTTTACTTTTGAATTGAAATTTTAAACTGAACAGACTCATAACGAAGACAATTTACCAATTACTTATCCATAAAAAAAGCATTATTCAAAAACTACACAAAATGGAGATAAGACTTAATAGCGAATAACATGAGTAAAATGTAGATTTTAATACAATATCTTTTTAAAAATCAACACACAGATTGTTACAAAAATCCATTTTCAATTCTTTTTACACACAACGAATGAAAAATTAAAACAAATAATTTTTCATAGCTTCTTGAGTTTATTATTAGGTTTGCTACGACAATGGAATTTTGTTACAGTCAGTACAATAAGCACAACATTGATTGTCTAAATTTTACCAAAACTTATGAAAGTAAAGTATTTAATAAATTGCCTCAGTAATTTTTAAATTCTGTGTTTAAAATAATAATAAAAAAAAATAATTTATAAGACACATAGTGACAACCCAGACAATCGCTTAAGTCCGATATTAGGAAAGTAGGATGATGTTAAAAGGATGTGAATACAGAGCTCGATAACTCACCTGTATCTGCGACCGTCTCTATCGCTGTCCCTGCGTCTTTCCCTATCACGTTCACCTTCTCTATAGGACATTTTACGTGAACGACTTGGACTCCTAATAAAAAAAAAAAATAGGTCATATAAATTAATTTCCAATTCAACTTTATACTATTTTTTTTACTATTCTGTATTGTTAATAATATTGAATTATTTTTTTAAGGTATCGACAAAAACTGTAAGTTTGAAAATAATTTTTTTGAACATAATAAATATTAAACCAATTCCGCAATAACAGCAAATAAAATAATATGGAAATAAGAACACAAGAAAAGGTAGAATAAAATTCAGATAAACTTACAAATACGAATTACAAATATGAATTATAATACCAACATACACAGGTTATTGCAATGTGCACATTTACATGTAGTAACCGAAATTAAATTTCATATTCAAATAAACAATGTAATCGAACAAATCAATCAAAAATAATGATTGATATAATAAGTACTTTTAAGCTGCTTATTAACTTGAGCATTTGCACCGAATAAGCGTCGGAACAACAAAGTGGCACATTGAATCTATCCATGTTCACTTTGATGGTCTAGTGAATATGCAGCTTTATGTGATGCACATTGCTTTTGGGTTAAAATCACCCAGATTTTTCAGGCGAGGAAAATAACTTGTATATTTTAGGTTAGTTTTATTGATAAAAATAAAAATAATATCAAACCTGGAATAACTTTTCGCCTTGTGATTTCTAGGTGATTCTTCCCGCCGACCGTGAGGAGAATGATCACGGTCGTTCATTTGCTTGTGCCCAGCGGGGGATCGGCTTCCCTGGAAACGAAACAACTTTTGAAATCGATTAAATTCACTTAAATAAAAGTTAAATACACATTAAAACGAAAGACTATTATCGAAATACATACGTTTCGAAACTGTTCGTACATTGAACGAAAAAGTAAACTATGCCTATGGAAAACGTGGTAAAACGACCGGCGTCATTGTAAAACTCATGACTCTCAACCAAAGGCTATTTTTATCTCACTACACGAAAATAGAACATACTACTTACCTCTCTGTCACTCATAGTTTGAAAAGAAACTAATTAAAAATTCAACTAAAGAATTTCACCTAATGCTTCGAATTGAAGAACGCGTCAGCTCAAGCCCCACTTCAAGCAAACGATGATGGTGCCTGCGAAGCAAATGGCGGAACTTCGTTTGTTTGTAACGTGACGCGATTGGTCGATTTTCAAATTGTAAGAAAGAAACGTACGTTTCCGGTTTCTCATTTCATTTTTATTTGTTTGGAAAAAAATTGGATGTCATAAAAGAATCATTTTAAGGTAAACGTTTGCTTATTAATTTAGAATTATTATACTATGATACTCATATATAGAAAAATAATTTACTGAAAAAATTAATTAGTTTCGTATGATCGTATTTTCCCGCCATTTTTTGTAACGGATTGATTCATTTATAGAAATTGTTTAAAACACGTTTCTTTTCTCCATTATAATCATTTATGTCTAGTCATCAAGTATCAAAGTATTTTTAGTGCGTAATTTCATATAAAGTTAAAATTAATTTTAGAACTTCTGGTTTCAAACTAACACGTCCGGTCTGATGACAGTGCTTTTCTAGATTTGCAACATGGCTGGTGCAATGTTATTTGAGCGAGCTCAATCTGTTTCCGATCCGAATCGAGAAATAGATATACAGTTTTTGAATCAAATTAGACGTGGTGAAGAGGACGAGGATAACGATGAAGATATTAAAACTAAAGAACAAGGGATTCTTAACTTGGGCGAAAGATACAAAAAGGAAGGAAAGGCCAAAGAACTTGCTGAACTCATTAAAGCCACCAGACCATTTCTTAGCCTCATAAGCAAAGCAAAAGCTGCAAAATTGGTAAGATCTCTCGTGGATTTTTTCTTGGACTTGGAAGCAGGTATAGGAATTGAAGTGCAGTTGTGTAAAGAATGTATAGAATGGGCGAAAGAAGAACGCAGGACTTTTCTTCGACAATCGTTAGAAGCCCGTCTTATCGCTTTATATTTTGATACAGGTATGTTCGCAGAAGCACTACAATTAGGCTCTATACTCTTAAAGGAGTTAAAAAAATTGGACGATAAAAATTTACTAGTCGAAGTACAATTATTAGAAAGTAAAACGTATCATGCACTTAGTAATTTACAAAAGGCTCGTGCTGCTCTTACATCTGCACGTACTACAGCAAATGCTATTTATTGTCCACCGAAAATGCAAGCTTCTTTGGATTTACAGTCAGGTATTTTGCATGCTGCTGACGAAAAAGATTTTAAAACAGCATATTCGTACTTTTATGAAGCATTTGAAGGATTTGATAGTGTAGAATCTCCCAAGGCTTTAACGGCTCTCAAGTACATGTTATTATCAAAAATTATGCTCAATAATCCGGAAGACGTCCAACAAATTGTTAGTGGGAAACTCGCTATTAAATATGTAGGAAGAGACATAGATGCCATGAAAAGTGTAGCACAGGCTTCACATAAAAGATCTCTTGCGGACTTTCAATTAGCCGTTAAGCAATTTAAACATGAATTGGAAGATGATGTCATAGTTCGTGCACATTTAGGCACACTTTATGATAATATGTTGGAACAGAATTTATGTCGTATTATTGAGCCTTATTCTAGAGTAGAAGTTGATTACATAGCAAGTACTATTAAACTACCCATGCCTCAAGTTGAGAAGAAATTATCGCAAATGATTTTGGATGCCAAATTTCATGGGATTTTAGATCAAGGAGAAGGTATGTATTCATTTATGAAATTACATTTATTTCAAATATTTTTAATTTTTTTTTTATTGTTTTAGGTGTTCTTATAGTTTTTGAAGAAACTCCAGTAGATAAAACTTACGAAATGGCATTAGAAACTATACAAAGTATGAGTAAAGTTGTGGATACATTGTATCAGAAAGCTAAGAAATTGTCATAGGTTTTAATAGTTGTAAATTAATCTTATTAAATAATGCAGACTGTATTTTTCCTACTTTTAAAATGATTATACATATTGTTCTTATTTCCGTTTTATTTTTAATTTCTATCAATTACGTTTTCTTCAATTAACAATAATTTGATGTACATATATATATAAAAAAATTAACTAGGATTGGATTATTTACAGTGTGAACTAAAAAAATTAGAATAAATTATTGAATTGAACAGGTTTTTGTTTTGCGTCGGTGTAAAAATGAACTAAAAACTAAATAATTGCAGTCGTTGTCTTATGCATTTTTAATACTATTAAAGGAATAATTGTAAAAAAATTATGCTTCTATTTAAATTTTAATACAGATGTAAAAATAAAACTAATTTATTTCAAAATTAATGTCGGTTTCAATGAAAAATAATTTAACTAAAAACATGTTATAGTTGTTTAAAATGACGAGAATTGTAATTTATTTATAAATGCTTAATCTTTTAACTCGTTCTCTCTTAAATATTTGCTATTAATGTAAATGTGATTTTTCTGTTATTTTCCCTCTAATATGAATAAAAAAATATACAACAATGTTTTTAATTATTTATTTACATGTTAAAATTATTATGTATCATTTATGGTAGTGGAATTATCTAGTAATTTCTTCTTTTTCTGCTTCTTTTTTGATCCTAAAAAATAATGCATGGAAACTATGTTTTCAAACCATTTAAGGATATTAATTTCTTACGTTTCTTGCATTGCTTGTTAAATTTTTTTATCAGTTTCTCGTTTGGCTTAAACATACCAGGCATTCTGTTTAATGCCCTATGTATCGGTAAGATCAAATTTACATCCAATGGACACCAACTTCTTTCCAACTTTGATGAAGGTATACAACTACTTTTATCATAATCATTATGTAAATTATACACATCTGTTGCGCTGTAAACAATAAATATTTAAGATAATTCCATACAAAAATGTAAAAATATTCTTACTTTTCATTAGTTTCTTTCATTAATGATACAAAAGGTCCATGTTTTGGTAAGTGACGTAACAAGTAATTTCCAGGGATTAGGCTCTTTAGTTCAACAAATATTTTATACAAAACACCTAAACTTGAGTGCAATTTATGTTCGTAATGTACTTGTGCTTCACTGGTAATTTTATTTATATTGCAAGACTCTAACATTATGACGTTTCCACTGTTATAATGAGTACGTACTAAAATTTAAAGAAATTTCATATGAACGACCGTAAATATTAACATACTTCTATATAAATGAGAAAACGGTCGAAAATACAAAGATGTCCATTCGCTTACTAGCTCACTTTTTGTAGAAATACTCCCTCCATATTCCAGTTGGTATTCAATTTTAGGTGATAGAGTAACGGGTTGCAGAGCACCATTATTTGATGACTAAAAAGTTTCAAATAATATTATTTATTATATTAAATCGGCATTTACCTCACAACAGTCAAGTTTACATCGTACAAGCACTTTAATGTTATATAAAGTAGGTTTAGTCTTCATAAGTTCAGATTGTTCATCTTTCGGTAACATATTCCAAATTCTATATGATACATTGTGGTGTATTACATGATTCATTTTTGCTTCAATAAAAAAAATATATATAATTTTGTTGTATATTATTTACTTTACCTACCATTTTTAGCATCATCAGTTTTATCAGTTTGTAAGTATCTGATCATTGTACTTTTATGATCAGAAAAAGTTGTGCTTGCTTCTTTTTCATTTTTATTTTGGGAATTTAGCGTTTTATTTATTTTAATGTCGACATTGGGAAAACTAAAATATGTTTATTAATTTATATAATGTAATGCGTCATATTACAAACCTAAAGGCTTCATCATTACAAAAATTTGTTTTCAATAACAGTTTAGTACAAAATCTGTTGAAATCTTCTAAATCAGGATTCTTTTTTGGTAATGGTTTGTCAATGAAAATTACATTTTTTGTGGTTGTTAAACCGTTATCTACAGTAAATGTAATTAAATATTTCAGACTTGTGTTAATGATTTTAATGTTATAGACTTACCACCTTTTATGTTAATTTCTTTAACAACAATAGGTACATTCCAAGTACTGTTAATATCAGTAAAGTCCAAGAGACGTTTCAATCCACTTGATGAAATTACAACATCAACATTATTGCTTTCAATTATCTTGTTTATATTGACATCTTGAGCAACTGCAATTATATTTTTAAAATAAATTTATGTAATCCACCAACATTACCAGTTAGTTTCGAACTGACTGATGTTTCTGTATGACTAGGTAATGAATTAGTTTTTAGTTTGTATTCAGTTAATAAACTAGGAGGTGTAAATTTTGCAAGAGTTCCCTACAACAAAATTATTAAAAATAACAGTTACCAAAGAAAAACGAGCTGTACCAACTCCAAAACATTCCGAATTTGAATCATTTCTATCGATATGTCAGTTTCATTATGAGAATACGAAACCATTTCCATTTCTTTATAAAGTCGAGGATAATCCAAACATCGTTTTAATTTCTCATTCCACATGTGCTCAGCATATCTTTTTAAATTTGGCCCCATTTTAAATTTGTTTAGTTTTATCATATACCGTGTTTTGACAAAATCTAAATATTTTTTGTTTTCTTCGGAGATTTTACATTTAACATTCTAAAAAAAAGATCATCAAGAAACATAATTTTTGTTTTGAGTTGGTACATTATATAATTGTATGCAACTTTGATCGTAAGGATTTAATCCCTTTTTGCCGCACTGCAAAATATCGATGGCTTTCAAGCACATTTCTTGCTCAAATTTATTGAAGCAGGAAGGATCACCGCCTTTTAGGAAGTAAGTTTTTCCTGGCACTGTTATTTTTGTCTTTGATGATTTTGGAGGGCTTTTTGTGGTCGAATCCAGTTCTTCAGAAAAGTTTAAATAGATGTAAGAATCAGCAATTTTATCTTCTGGTATAAACTGTGGATGTTGTTCCAGTTCTTCAAGAGCTTGTATGCCCCTAAATAAATAATGTGATATGGTTTATTATCGCAAACAATTTAATAGTTATACCAATCCATTTTTAAAAAATCATCCATGTTTACAAATTCAAATAAAACTTTATGATAAAAATAGTTTAGACGTGGTTATGTCAGTTATGTATTATGTTTTTAAATTTGTCTAACAAAAGCATAGGCGTACCATGCAACCTATTGGATTTTTACAAATGAATTAATTCTCAATTAGATATTTTTTATGTACCATACGTTGTCTTATAACGAAATCTATCACAAGGAAATTATTTTACTCATAATTAGAGCTAAATTAAAACTAATTGTTTAAAAGGTACTTATATTTTTCACTATGTTCTTATACTTATACGCCACTGATCATTTTTCTGATCAAGATGGCCAACATGTAATCTGAGTAACCAACTTTACAATATAAAATCACTAGTTTTGGTCAGCATTTTTTGTTTTGACGTTAGAAGTTGACGTCTTAATTGTTTTGATAAAAATGTTGTCTTCTATGGTAAAGGAGCATAATGCGATGCAAGCAGTTTCCAAAGAAATACAAGGTATATAAAAATAAAGTAATTTTTAAATAAAATAATTCACAACTGGTTTCTTACCTTCATATGTCAACTTTCAGAATCAAAACGAAAAGAAGCATGTGCGGCAGCCAGTGATTTAACTCAAGCACTAGTTGACCATTTGAATGTGGGGTGAGTTTCATTTTATCCTTGAATAATCATAAAGTTATCGATCTATATTTATTTTTAGTGTTGCCCAGGCTTATCTAAATCAAAAGCGTTTAGATGCAGAAGCGAAACAGTTACACGTCAGCGCAACCAATTTTTCCAAACAAACCCAGCAGTGGTTGAGTATAGTTGAGACTTTTAGTAGTGCACTGAAAGAAATCGGTGATGTCGAAAACTGGGCTAAAACGATTGAAGGAGATGTGCGATTAATCACAAATGCTTTAGAAAATGTTTATAAGAATTCACAAGAAACACAAACTCAATAATACTTTGGTTTTAATATGTTTGTTTGTACAGTAATTTTATTAAATGTCGATAGTTATGTATTTTAAAATAAATTATTTTATGTATATTTAATTTAGTTCTAAAGTTTAATATTGTATGTCTGAATGAACCATTTTGTATTATTTTGTTATTAAAGTTTCTTTGTGAACAATGTAAATTACAAAATATATCAACAACATTGTCTTTTAATTAAAAAAAGTTTGCAATACTTTTATAATAAACGATTTAATACACTGCAATGGTCTGTTAAGCTCTAGTTGCCATCGCATATTTTCAAAAGACATCTTCAGGGTTGAAGTTATAGATTTCATTTGAAGTCTATCTTGGTTT
The DNA here is from genome assembly GCA_018397195.1 of Lethrus apterus. Classification (NCBI taxonomy): domain Eukaryota; kingdom Metazoa; phylum Arthropoda; class Insecta; order Coleoptera; family Geotrupidae; genus Lethrus; species Lethrus apterus. The sequence continues at coordinate 12,475 of JAFFZR010007673.1, read as the reverse complement.
ATTGGAGGAACTTCCAATTATTGTTATGGTTACGTTATTAGCCCAATTTTCTGGTTTAAAAATAGGCTGTGTGATAAGGTGATAAGAAAATGAAATGAATTTGTTAGAGAATCTTTAATTTTTTTTCCAATGCTAACTTACATACAAACACATTAAATGACATTATAAAAAATTAAAATATTTGGTTTTAAGATCTTTTCACTTACTTAAATTGATCCAGCATGTACAATTGGTACAAAGTCTTGCTTATAATGGGACCGATATTTTTCCCATTCGGGCCAAATGGAACTTTTGCCAAAAGTTTTTCACCATCGGATTCAATGCATTCGTCATAAGCCATCTTCAACAGCTTAGGCGTTGGATATCTCTCCACAATTCCAAAAGCTTTATCAACAGAAACACCCTTCAATTGAAGCAAATGTCTGATGAACATTTCACGGACAGTAAAGTTCTGAAATTCAACAACATAAAATATGCAACAATTTATTTTATTTAAAGTAAAATCAATCATTCTTTTTTTTACTTGATCTACAATTAGAAATTGTATTTAAACAAAATTACATTCACATGCATCCTTATTAAAATCAGTTTTGTGAAATCAACCGATTTCCAAAATTATACTCACTTTGTATTTAGAACCACTTTGATTGAATTCTTTAAAAGTTAACGCAGAAACCAAATCATCATTTATTGAAAACTTTTCTAAATTAACTTTTGGACATCCAATGATCGTTTTTACCTACAAGAAATTTGCAACAATGTCATAAATAACATCTCAAGCAAGTACCTCGAATTTACTTCGTAGAATCTTTGTCATGAGACATAAATACAACGCAGTCCCTCTTAAACCGTCTGTGCGCTTCACTTGAAATCCATCATGGATTAATGTATTGATTTCAGCCTGATGTAGCGTTGACAAAGGCAATCCTGTGTGCATGTTATCGCCGTAACTCTCAATCATATAAATGACATTTTCTATGCCACACTGTTTCAGTCGGAATTTCTGTTCATGGTATCTTCCATCTTTGATACTCTGCCCAAAATCATCCATTCGTTTACGCTCGACGACGTACGGGAGCACGAGTTCTTCTTTTGTTGTTCGACTGCGACATATCCAAACATAATCGCCGATTTTTAAATGTTTCACTTCAAATTGTACATCTAGATGTTCCAATTCTGAGAGGATTGGGTCTTCTTTCGAATGTTTGCTGTAGGAAATTTTTAATTAAACTCGTCACCTTTCTGTATGTTCTTAGAAATTAAAAAATAGTATACATACCCAGAAGTTTCTGCAGTATCGACATACAACAACACATCAAATGTATTTGGAAGAAATATTATACTTTCAGCTACATTTACATTTTTAACATCTTCTGAGCAATTTATCCGATTGTCCTTTTGCAATTTTTCTTCGATTTTATCATTGGTTTCTTTGTCTTCATTCTGATTTTCCACATATAGTTCATAGGACTTACGAGCAACAATTTTACCATCGTCCGTTAAAGAAAATGTTTGTGGCTTACCTTGTTTTAACACCAAATTTTTTTCTATAAGCGTTTTCATGGACGACCAAGCTGTATAAAAAGTTCCTGGGTTTGGTTTCACGAATGAAATGTCACATAAATGTTTCCCTTCAGTAACTATTTCGTTTTTTGTCATAAATCCCTTGTGATCAACATCCAGACTTTTTTTATATAAAGTTACTAGTATTGCATACGCTCCCGATTTATAAACGGGGCAGTATTCCTTCAATTTTATAGTTGATCCTTTCGAAGAACTTTTTGAAATAACAACATCCAAGTCGGTTTTATTTTCGTTGTAATTGCGTAACTTGTCGTCTAACATATTGCAAAGTTTGTCGCCAAAGCCATTCAATATTTTACAATCCTTGCCCGTTTGTAAGGGTAAAGGATATAGTTTTAGGGAGTGCAAGGCTTTGGCGAAACAATGTTGCATTTTTGAGTTGTTTTCCGCTGATTTGTTTTTCCATTCATTTAACCATTTTTCGAAAAGCGGATTTGGATGCTTTAATCGGACAGAAATTTGTTTTTTGGGTCTTGCCTCCATATTTTTTGAATAAAATTCAAAAAAGAAATGTCAATGCCAAAATAAACAATTGTATTGTATGGATTACCAACTGCAATAAATAAATTCTTTACTAGAATGCAATTATGACATTTTATGATTTCACGTTTTTTTCCTTGTTGTATTAATGAAACATGGAAATTCTTTACGCATAAACGTCGGTTCTCATTTGAGTATTTTTATCAATCGTCTTTATGACTCCGAACACTGTCGAAATCTTAACACGTGGTCCATTATAATCGTCAAAATAGTGTGGAGGGCCCACACTCCATTTTAACATTTTTCTTATACATTTTTTCCTGCGAGG